>VBRH01000392.1:253226-263828 GCA_014578085.1 Cardamine resedifolia | reverse complement strand
TTTTTTTTTTTTTTTTGGTCACAGTTGTGTATCTCGATGCTGATACTATTGTGGTAAAGAACATTGAGGATCTGTTTAAGTGCTCGAAGTTTTGTGCTAATTTGAAGCATTCTGAGAGACTGAATTCTGGAGTCATGGTCGTTGAACCCTCTGAAGCTTTATTCAATGATATGATGAAACAAGTTAAGACTTTGTCTTCTTATACTGGTGGAGATCAAGGGTTCTTGAATTCTTATTATCCAGACTTTCCGAATGCTCGTGTTTTTGATCCTAGTTTATCCCCTGAAGTCATTAAAACAAGACCAGTTCCTAAAATGGAGAGGCTATCTACGTTATACAATGCAGATGTTGGTCTTTACATGCTTGCTAACAAGGTATATTCATTTTCAAGTTTGACTTTAAGCTAATCATTAGTTTAATTCCATGTCTGTTGCTGTTACTTTTTTTTCTCTTCTTAAGACAAGTGATGTCAGCTGGAATGTGTGTGACCGTTTTGATTATTTAGAGTCTTAAGATTCTCATTATTTATGCAGTGGATGGTCGATGACAGCAAACTTCACATTATTCACTACACTCTGGGCCCTCTTAAGCCTTGGGACTGGTGGACAGCATGGCTCGTGAAACCTGTTGATGCGTGGCATGTAGGTCTTTCTTGTTCGTGGATGTACATTTTTCTCATTATTCTCTGGAAAATCGAGTTCTTTTGAGTGAGTTTCTTAGTTAAGTTTCTCCTGGAAAACTGCAGAGCATTAGGATAAGGCTTGAGGAGACTCTTCCTGGAACTGGAGGTGGCAAAACCCCAAATGATGAATTCATTGTCAAGTTCCTTTTCTTGTTACCGCTTTGTGGGCTTTTGTTCTGCCTTTATCGATCCATACAGGTTAGATTTCTTGTTTTACCCAACCATTTCTTTCATCTCAGCTAAATTCATCTCAGCTAAATTCATCTCTGTTGAATCTCATTTTCATTTTTTACGCTCTACTTTCGGTTGCAGGGACGTGACTTCTTGGGTTCATTGTGCAGGAGCTCAATATGCAATCAGATCAGACATCTTTATTACAAAGTCAGATCTAATGGAACACTTGGTTATAGTGGTGTATCCACATTGTCGACCATGAATTCAAACTATCAAGTTAGTTTCATCGCCAGATTGTTTCAGCATATAGTTGTTGATGTACCTGCGTTTTTTCTTTATAAAATGATACGAACTTCTATCTAATGTCAAAGATTTATCATTACAGCTCCACAGTGGTGCACACTCTAAGGTTCCTCAGTACTTGGGCGCAATTTCAGTTGTAGTTTGTTTTGTGGCCGTTTTGACATCCATTGGAGTTTCGTTTATGATTGTGCCTAGGCAAATCATGCCATGGACTGGCTTGATCCTGATATATGAATGGACGTTTACAATCTTCTTCCTTTTATATGGTGGCTTCCTATTTATGGTGCATCAATATGGCAAGAAAATCGCGTTTCAGACAGTACCTCTTTCATTGGAAACAGAATCTTCATTGGATGATTCGGGAAAAGGTATGTACATGCTGAAAACACAACATCGATATATGTATGAATTTCTGCAAAAAATTTCACAATTTTGCTCTTTCTCTTTCACCAAGTCTAGTCATTCTGTGAGCTTTATAAGACACAAATGTTTTTTTTTTTTTCACTTTCTTCTTTGATGAATCAAACAGGTCATCAGAGGGCAGATGCATCTTGTGACTTAACTACATGGTATTATGGATTAGGGATGGCATTTTTGGCTTTGGCTGCCATTTCTTTGCCCTACATTCTAGGGGTGACTGCTTTATTTGTGAGGTAATTTTCTTCGCCTTGGCTTCATCATTAGCATCAAGTACAGACCCCATGTTTCAGTGTCAAATATTATGACAAGGAAATCTTAAATCACTAGCTTATGTTCGTCTGGTCTGTACTTGTTTGGTCTTTCCTTCTTGATGTTGACTGTATGTTCTTTCTTTTCTTTAGTTACCTGAAACGAATGAATCAGTTTTCTGGGAATGTGATTATGTATTCCTCAGTTAATCAGTTTAATGAGTTGTTTTTGATTTATTAGACTCTTTGTTCTTGGAGTTGGCTTGATTAGGATGTATCATGATGAATGTTTTAAACTGGTTTATATACTAACTGGTCGGTTTCTGGTACATTTTGAGCAGGTTAGGGCTGATGGTAGCCGTAGCCTTAGTTTTAGTTTCGTTCATGACTTATGCTTCAGAGCATCTGGCGATCAGATGGTTCCTCAAAGGTCTAGAAGACGGTGACACGACTAGAACAAAGTCAATCTGCTTCCTCTGCTGAACAAAGTCACATATTTGTAAACCATATCATGTTTTACAAGAATTTTTTACGTACACTTGTCAACTAAACTCTTATTTGGAAATTGCATCTAGTAACAACAACATAATGGAAAAGAAAAAGAAAACAAATTATATCATATGAAGAGATGCTTCTACAACAAGTGTTATTTGATATTGAAATGAAACATTGATTAGGTGATAAAAACGGAAGGTGAGGCTTTATTAAGTGAGAGTCCGGTAGAAATAAATCTCCATCTCAGCAGAAAACCTCTTGGATAACAACCTATAAATCGGATATTCATTGGATAAACTGATAGTCGTTGGAAAGTCACCGTCACCGTAAGTAAACTTGTAATATTCGTTAGTTTTATGGATGGAGAACGTTGTGTCATTCTCCCTCTTTGATCCGTTCAGGACTACTTCACCTTCTGAAGTTGAGTTTTTCTCAACCACTCTCCAAAACCCGGATTCACTGCAGTGACGAGGATTTACGAACTTAATCTTAAGTTTGGCTGATTCACGTACGACGGTATCTGATTTTGACGGTAATATAAACATAACTGGTGTTGGTGCTATGTTTGGCTTAGTGAACATTACCGGTTGTTGTGGACATGCCTTGGGATCTGACGATCCCATATTCTTTCTGCAAATCCACATGTTGTAATCCGACGTCATGAAGCTGATGTAATAAGGAACGTTAGGCTTAACGGGCTCTCCTTCGCCATCGTAAACTACGTCGTTCCCCTCACCAGCAACTCCACATGTTGTTGTTATTGCAACGAGCAAGAAAGAGATGATCATTAATGGCAATGTTTTCATCTTTTTTTGTGGTGTTTCTAATTCTTGTGTTGAGTTATTTATTTATAGAGAAACTATGGGTTTCAATATCCATTGTTTGTTTATATTGTTGTTTCTACTCCACATCCACATGTTACAACTTGCTTCTTGCCGTCAAAGTCAAGGGAACAAAAGTTGACTCTATCTGTTTAGCCTTTCTCACAACAACATAATTGCTTCTCTTCTTTTATCATCTCTCACAACTTCCTCTAGCTCTTTCCCACTTCTAAGCTTTTCCATTTATTTTTACATATAGATGGTTAATGTACAGAGAATTGCAATTATCGAGATTAGGAAAATTTTAAAAGAAATAAATAATAGCTTCAATGGCACTCATAACCACTTCTTTTCCCCTCACAATATGGAGATCAGGAGTGGATTTTCGTCAATGCCACTTTCTAATTGACCAAAGATAAATAAATCAAAAAATATAATATATGTTAAGTGCAGCCAAAAATATACTTACAGATCCGGTTTGGTTCAATTTGGTTTAATTTGGTTTACATCTCTATCACTGTTCTTCTTCACAGCAACGAGCGATTAACTGTTTGTGGAGGGGAAAGAATTGATTTTTATTTGCGTATCTGAAATTTGTTTCTTAATGTTAACGGTAATAATCACTTGTGTTTGTTTATGGCGAATCTGCTGTATCTTCACCTTTCTTCTCCTTCTTCTTCTTCGCGTTTAGCCACTTGCGCCGTCAGACCCAGATACTCTTCTATTAACTGCGATTTTGATCTCTGGCCAAGTATCGTCAGCCGCGGTTCCTTTCAGTGCCTCGCCTCCCGTGGTCCTACCTGGGAGGAGGAGCTCTTCCGTGACGATGGGTTTCGTCGATTTGAGTTCGGCAACCGTAAGAAGAAGAAGCCGTGGTGGTTGGACGATGATGATGACGATGACGATGACGATTATGATGGTTGGTTGGATGAAGAAGAAGACTGGAGTACAGTATTTGAGGTATTGCTTCTTCTTTTTGAGAAATTTCACGAATTGATAATCTCATGGAGAAGATTTCATCACAAAAGTTGCTCACTTTAAATTCGTTTTTGTTTTGTTTTAGTTGTTATTAGCTCTGTAGCCAATTTAGGGGTTTTGATCTAATTGCAGGTATTTAGGACTCTGATTTGGATGCTTGTACCAATCGGCATATCTTTGCTTTTAGGAACAGATTCAAACGCAGGCTTAATGGCATTAGCAGTTCCTTTAGTTCAATCTGTGTTTTCCCTTGTGGTTAATAAGGTCTGGAGCAGGCCAAGCATTAGACCTATGAAAAGAAGTAGAAGAGATTCATTTTCAAGATCTGCGAGTGTAAGTAGTGCAAGAACAAGGAAAGCTAGGCAAGGAGAAAACATGGGTGGTGGTGGTGTGGATAAGGGAGGATACAAGTCATGGTTGGTAGGAGATGCTGATTCTAACAACGTGGGTACTAGCTATGGAGGATGGGATGATCTAGACACGCAAAGGGAGTTTAGAAATGAAAATCCGTCAAACGAGAATGTTCGTCCAAAACAACAGTTTGAAAGAAAAGCTAGTCGGCGGTGGAAAGTTAAGGAGAAGCCATTGCTCTTGAGGATGCTAATTGCTGCCTTTCCCTTTTTGGGTTCATGGACCAAATTGTTGTTTTGACAAGGGATTTATTTATAGCTTGGAGAAGTACTGTGTTTTCACGCGGGTTGAAAACAGACAAGAGTTTCTCTCGCGCTTGGTTGAAATCAATCTTCCCGGAATCCAAAAGGTTAGCTTTCAATTATCTTGGAACTTAGAAGTTAGAATACACCTCTTACATGTGATAAGAATGCATATTCTGTAAGTTGATGCATATCAGAGATTTGTGTTTCCATAAATAAAAAAGGTGTAATAGTTCTTGTTTGTATAGCCTAAAGAGTATCTCATTTTTTTTAATAATCAGCACCTATAATTGGTGATGGCGTACCAGATTATGCTGCTACTGCTCTTTAGCATGTGAGATTTAAGATAGCATACTCTTCTACTTTATCTAGTCAGGGAGCAATACTGCTAGAATATATGCTTCCACATTTATTTGTTTCACATGTTATATTAAAACATTCAAAGGCCTCTTTATATGTTTTTCTTACTTTATATTAACCAATGACCTCATGATTAGAATCTTTGATAAAAGACCTTTTCAAGAATAAAGAACAATATCAGTTTATTGGAAGTCCTTAGTTAGCAAGTTTCTTTAGCACGGAAAAAAATGCAGTAAACTGTCGAATCTGAGTTAACATTTTGGTTACTTTAAACTAAGTTTCAGAAGCTTAGGAGTACATTTACTCCTATGAGCAGCAACCCCTTACCTTAGTCTATCTGAACTAGGTAGAGACCTTTACTCTGAGGATGTAGTACTGATGGTATGCCCATAAACCGCGTGATTTACTGATTTTGTATACTATTGTCTGGATAGGTAAGAGTTTCAAGCAGAAACGTATATTGGCATATGCCAATTCTTTGTTCTGTGGCAAACAAAGAAGTTACATCTGGAAACATAATCTAGGAGAGGCATTGTACGTATCCTAAGCATTATCTTATCTACAAATTATTGTCGGAATACAGAGTCTTATGCTTCATGGTGATAAAGACTAACCCAAAACTAGATAAGTAAGTAAGACAAATCATGGAGAAGTAGGAGGATCGAACTTGTAGTGCTTGTCGATGAAAATTGATACGTCCCAAGTGCAGCTAAGTCCCTTGGGAATGGTCACAAGGTCTCCTGCACCAAACTCTACAAACTCTGATGACCCTTTTGGATACACCTTCACCTTTCCCTTCACCAAATAGCATGTCTCTCTTTCTTCAAATACCAACGCATATTTCCCCGGCTGACAAGACCATCTATTTTATCAGAGAGATTCATCATGTTATTACCAATAAAATGAGGAATGGAAAAAAAGTGAAAATCCACACTTACTTAGGCCATGACATGACTCCAAGGTCAGATAACCTTCTGCTTGAAGGGCTGTGTTCGATTACAATATTCATTTAGGAAGAGGAATAAGGTGAGAATTCGACGATGTTTCAGCTATTAAGATAGAAGAGAAAGAAAGTAGATCTATTGAGATGTATTTATATGGTGAAGGACAGAGTAGTTGGTCTGCAGATATGTATATATAAACAGGTGTGAATAAAGTGACTTCTTCTTTTTCCCTTCTATCGAAAAAGATAATAGAAGAGAGGAATCTTTAAAGAAACACTTTGACCAAGAATGGATACAAAACAAAGTCAATAAATACAATTAAGCTGCATTTTTTTTTTTAGATAGTCATTGTAGAAGTAGATAATATTAGAAATCTCTGGTTTTCTACTTTTCTTGATTTCATCAGTTAAATCCGATTAAGATAGTTTCTCTAGAAGGCAAAATGTTTGTTTAGTCTCCCAACAAGCTTTAATGATAAATCCAGATCAAGTCTCCAACCACATGGGGACCCCTTTTTGTTTTGTCCATGTGTTCTTTATGCTTTCCTTTTCACAGTCTTACAAGTGACCGAGTCTTCTGAGCTGAAACTCAGACTAGTCTTCGGACAATTTAGCCATCATGTGGATTCTGCAGTGATCAAAGTGGGTACACTTGAGAGGATAAAATAGGATCAAAGTTTTTCAGCTGTTTTGATTGGACTATTAATCTGGTATCTAGATTATGAGATCAGTTATACAATGAACAAATTATAGATGATCAAAGAATATTCATATGTTCAGTATATTAGTTATATGGTTTTTGGTTTTAGTTTGGAGAATGTTTGACTGATTCTTGAGTGGAAGAAGATACGTGATAACTCCGGACATTGATCTGTGTAGCCCACCTCTAGTTTGGCTGCTTTCTCAACTGGCTCTGCTTGTTTTTATTTCATTCTAACATGTCATGGCATGTGAGGATTAGTTATTTTTGTACATGTATCTCCTAGTGTATCTATATAAATTCACATAAATAAAGGGAGGCAAACAAATAAAATCACTTAAATAAAGAGAAATATTCTCGAATTTGAATGCTAGTATTTGCAATTTTCTGTCTCTCTGACAAGAGTAATATGAACAAGAATTTGAAGTTAGGTTCAGAATGAAAACAAAATCTCCATGTGAACACCTTTAAGAATATGGAAACAGGGTCTTGCTTTTGATTCACACATGGATAACCTTTTGTTTTGTTTCCTTTAATTTGTTCTCTTTTAATCTCAGATCTCCAAGACACTTTGTTGTACACAAAATCTTAGTGTTTTACTGAGATCACACAGCACAAATTATTATTTCCAAGCTTTCCTCATGATTATCATTTCGTTCATGTACTTATGAAAGTTCATGAGACAGTCATTACAAGTGAAGCTCAGTACTTGGCACTTGGCAGAATCAAGAACATTAGGCGTGGGTCTAACTATTAATTACTTATAGAAGATCAATTAAATTAAATTATTTTAAAATTATATAAGCATAAACATAAAATCTAAGAATTTGAATTTGATTGTAAATTATCTTATTTTTATTAATTCATAAACATGAAATATATACAATTCAGTTTTAGTTCTACCTATTTGTTTTATAATACATGAAATGAGACTTTATCATCTCTTTTGCGATTACCTGGAATCTTATTGAATTTTTAAATGAAAAAGGTTAACTTACCAAAATTAAGCAAAATAAAATAAAAATCTAAGCAAAACATAAGAAAAAAATACAATTCAGTTTTGGTCTTACGTATTTGTATTATATAATACACGAAATGAGACTTTATATAGAGTGTTATATCATCTCTCTTTTACTACTACATCCGCATTTCGTCAGTTTATTAAAAAAAAATTGGTAAATAATTATAATGCAAGTTCTCACATATCATGTTATTTTTCATTTTTCTTTCTATTTTTTGTTAATACAATGCATCAGTTAACGTAAGTTTGATTAACCTCGAATGCCCGGGCTTGTACAAGTTAGTAGTGACTTTACACTCGGTGATGCATTTTCTCCTGATATCTACTTACGGCGGGAATCAATATGACGTGACTATGTCCCTATGGAAGGTATGAATTTAGTTTAACAATTTAGTTAATTAATAATATATTAAACCGAGAAAAAAAAAACATTTGAAAAACGATTTAATGATTGTAACAACCATGTCTTATAAAATACTCCTTCCATTCTTTAAATATAGATGTTTTAGAAAAAAATTTATTTCACAAAGACGAATATTTTGTATTTTTAATACAAAAGTTGTGTAACATTTTTTTGTTTGCCCCTATTAAATGCAGTTAATGTAAATAATAAAACTAATATTTAATTAAAGAATAAGTGTATTTTTGGTTATGAAATTTTTTAAAATAATATGTGCATAACCTTAAAAATCTATCTTTGAGAAATGGAGAGAGTAAAAGATACAGTTGATGGGAACTGGTGGTTTGGCATTGGTCAAGGATATTGGCCGGCCAAACTATTTACCTATCAAGGTGATGGTCGGCAAAGCTAGTGCAGTGGTGGTTGTGAAGTTGTGAACACACGCAGCTACGATCACCATACCACCACACAGATGGGTTCGGGCCACTTGGCGAAAGAAGGGTTTGGAAAAGCTAGTCTTATTCGCAACATTAGAATTATAGACCACTTGTACCACCTGACACCGGTTCGAGACTTTGATATGTTGACATTAAATTCAACATGTTACAACGCCAAAAAAAAGGATATAACAAGGAGTCGGGGACTCATTTTTACTTTGGCGGACCAGGATTTAATGTTTTATGTCCTTAGTCATTTTGATATATCAATGCTAAGTATGTTATATTTGTATTTGTACTTTTTATCGATCGAATAAAGTCCATCTCTTTCGCCGCCTCAACCGCTTCCGCTGCTTACGCTTGAGTCTGAATGAAGCTACATCATCTCTTCCATTATCGTCTTCTCTTCAAGCCTTTCAATGGAAGCTCCGATCCTCGTCGAAGAAGAAATAAAACTATGTAGAAGACGATTTGATACATGTCTTTGAGAAATCAATTGAATCATCAATCCAATCGATATCACCAACAACATGATCTAAAACTGAAAAAAACAACTAAATATAAAACCGTAACTGTATCTGTATTTTTGTTTACTTTGAAAAAATCTAATTATTCTTTTCATATATTCTTGCTATAGTTAGCCTTTCGAATTAAACTTGTTCTTCTTCTTCATCACTGGGGTCAAACCCAGACTATTTCATTAATATGCTTCATCACTGGTAATCCACCGACTTAACTCAATTAAATCGAATTCGATGAAAAAAGTTCCAACTTTGACCCAAATGGCTTTCTTCGTTTCTTCTCTTCTCTAAAAACCTGCCTGATTCTCTAAATATATTTAAATTTATTTTTTAGGTTTGTGATTGTGAGTAATGTGACTCCATCGCTTCCAAAAGCTCCGATTCAGATTTCGGAAAGCAAATTGAATGTAAGTTAATCCTCAAGAACCTTGTATGATAGATTTTTTTCGAGAAAACTACTGTGGTTTTTATTGTGATCAGGATTATAAGTTTTACAATGAATTGTTGGGCAGAAATTTCGGTGATGAATCTTAAAGTTTGGAAAGCATGATGTCAATGAATTATAAGTTTTGATCTTATTTGTAGTGCAATATCTGCCATTAATCTACTTCTTACAGTTTAGTGTTTAGTTATTATCTCAACCCACCAATTCTTTTTTTGTTACTCGTTGTCTGTACTAATGGCCAAGCAAGACAACACATCTCAACTCTGTAATCATCATTCATAGGATTAACTCTATTCTTGTTTTTAAAGGCCGTTGCTTTCTCCCATTGAAGGATGAGCCACTAAGTTTCTTCTGGTGTTTGTTGATGTTCATGAGTACTCTTTACACTGCCGCAGAGTTTAACTTCATCCCAACGGCTAAGTTACCTCAGAAATCCTAAACCACCAATGACTTTTATTTATAACTACAGTTTCTCTATTTGGTTTTAGTATCACACACAACAACTGAGAGATGGCTGCTCTTGTAATCTGTGGAACCATGAAAATTAGGTTTGTCTTTTCCTTTCAATGTGCTCTGTTTTCTAGATTTTTCCGTGGTCTACTACTCTCGTGTTCAATCTCCTGTTTTTTTTTTGTTCTTTAAGCTCTTCTTTTATCTTTATGAAAATTAAACAATGTTAAAATAAGAAGCCTGAGCTTTGGACTTAATTTAGGGTTACTACTAGACTAACTTGTTGGTTCTGGTGCAAGAGTCATACGTGAGACAGAGACCATAATTTCTCTAATCAATGCATGTTTATTAGGTGAAATAATTAAAAACAAGTCCCGAAGATATATCAACTGATCTGGTAATAAATGATTTATATCTTTTGTACTATTATATTATTAGATAAACTTTTTAGGATTTTTTAGGATATAAATTAGACCCATACATACACAAGCGGCACAGTGGTTTACAATGAGTATACAATGTATTGTAATTAGGATTTTTTTTTTTTTTTT
>VBRH01000392.1:233533-244866 GCA_014578085.1 Cardamine resedifolia | reverse complement strand
TTTTTTTTTTTTATCATTAGTTTTCACTTCTGGTTTTTATTTGTTTTCCAAATTAAAATCATTAGAAAGCGAACCATCACCTGTGGTTGTGCGCCATGTATTTGGACTACAAAATTGATAATCTTTGTAAAATTTATTGGTAGTCTATTTTTCTTCGAAGTATTATTCCTATTGTTTTTTTTTCTCCTTTTCTTCAAATTAGTTAAACATCATAGCTGTACAATTAGGATAAAGCTGGATACTTTCAAAAAACTAAACTACTTAATTAGACCACATTGGAATTAATTTTAGTAATTTGTAAATACATACGAACTGGTCAACATGGAGGGTCACAATTTAACTCATGTTATAAACGAAATATCTATATATTTTAAATATATCATGTTATGAAAATAATATGTGTCTATGTACTTTTTGGAAATTTTCTTGTCGTTATACATTACTGTGGCAATGAAGCCATTAATTAATATGTGAAGAAGGGAAAGAGTACAGAAGAAGTTTGTTGAGGCATTTCGCAGACATTGAAATGTGAATAATAATAATAAAGAAAATGAGTTCTAGTTGGTGAAGTGGGTGAAATTTGTATGTCCATTGTATATTATTATACTTAAAAATTTAAGATACATAAAGAAGTTTTATATTCTTTCACTATTGACATTTATTGATGGACCCTTATCAATTATCATAGCGTCAAACCAAACAAGCTAACTTTTACCAATGCCGCTCCTCCTTTATAAAAACACCAAACTTTATGATAATTGGAGGTATTTAGCGTTTAACTGATTCTTGAAGTTACGTGATTCATTGTTGGTAACGACATTTCAAATTAAATATATTTGTAATTTAGGCCTTATTTGTATTGGACCCAATGGGCTATTAAAGCAGTTTCATGATTTTTTTTATTTTTTTTGGGGTTTAACCAAAAATTATCTTGCTCAAAGAATTGATTGATAGGAAAAACGTACACAAGAAAAAAAAAATGAAAGCAAAGAGTAGTACAAGGATTGAAGGAAAAAAGCTAATTAAGAGTTTTAGTAGTGGATAATTGTAAGCCATTTGTTTCCACAGCCGACAAAGGAAAGCATGTCGCGAACAAACAGATCTTGATGACTTATCTCACGTCAATCTTATCTTGTTCGACACCGCAGCTCGAGACAGCTTGTGGGTAAGATAATTCATTTGGCTTTAGTTTTTTTTTTTTTGGTTAGAATATTACACGTTGGAACTATAAATGATTCAATATTAGTATATAAAAAGTATGGATGATAGGAATATTTTGTTTGAAAAATAACATAAAAATAAATAAATAATTTTAATTACATTACCTATTTAATAAATTTAGAGTATAATCTTTCATAAATTCAACTTTTACTTTCAAATTAATACACAAAACAGATAAAAGGAAAATTTAATACATGTGTTTAACTAGTCTATGTTAAGTTAAACTAGAGTGAGCCCATATTTGATTATTAATGTATAAGGCAATCAAAGAACTTCGAGCCAAAGGTGTGACTGCAATGATCGTGGGTGTGATTATAAGGGACGACAAAAAAGAGGAAAAACGTTTTCTGGAAGCCGGAGCTAACGAGTGTTTGGAGAAGCCCTTATTTTCTTGGAAACTCAATCTTATTTTTGATCAGCTAGAAAGAAAAAAAAAAAGATAACGTGAAAATGTATTCTTTTAAGGAATAAAAAAAAAATATATATATATATATATATATGAAGAATACATAATATTTTACATTAGAAACGAAAAAATAAAACATTTGTGTTGACTTTTATCATTTATATCTCTATTAACGAGTGTCTCCATCTCTAGTATCACATTGTCCATGTGTTAACGAAAAATGAATTCAGTAACACTTAATGTATTGCGTAAGGTTTTTGAAAATCTAAAGTATGATTTTATTTTTTTTTCTTTTTTTTTCCAGGGATTTTACAAGTCACTTTTCATAAGAAACTAATAGCTGAAATTCTTTAAGAAGCCAATACGAACACAACTTTTGAACATTGACAGAAACTAGGTAGTAGATTAATTTCTACGCTTAATTTGCTTAAACATGAATTTATATGCTTTTAATATTCCATGAAAATATATTTCTTTTAATATCTTAACACATGGATTTGAGAATTATCTTATTAACCGTTCAACAAAACCTTTAACCCAACAAACAAAAGAATGAAGCTGGAGTATCTAAACTTGATTACATTTCTTATGCCTAAGATATCAACATACTGTATATACTTTCTTTAGTTTCTTTATAAACAATATGAACGAAATTAATAAAAGAACATAGAATCTGATTATGATCTAGATGAATTAATTAAAGATATTTTTCATTTTTCACTTATATTTTCTTATACATTCTTTAAATTTGTTCACCGTTTTGATTTAATTGTTCTCATATTAGTTTGTTAAACAACTCAATTAGAACAGTGTTATTATACCTTCAGCCAAATTCATGATAAAAAGATGCTTTTCTTTGTGACGTGTAAAAATATGCTTTCTTTTAATTTTCACCTTTTTTTCTTAACGATAAATATCGATAAATGTCTACGTTCTTAGAACACAATTCGCAATCTTCTTTAGAATCCAAAATCGTAAGCTACTTTTTCATTGTACATATGTAATATATATATGCATACATGTGATGATATATAAATATATATAATACATAGGAACAGAAAAAAACACCAATAGACAAACACAAAACCATGCATGCACGACGGTGATCACACACACATACATAAACACGCGCGTATGTTAATTATTTCCATATTGTTTAGTTTCATTTTCTAACTTGCTTCTTTTTGTGAAGATTTTCAAAAGAAAATAAAAATCGAAGATGGCAACAAAATCCACGGGAGATATCGAGAAAACCAAGCCAACCGAAGTGAAGAAGAAACTAAACGTGTTGATCGTCGACGATGATCCATTGAACCTTAAAATCCACGAACGAATCATCAAAATGATCGGAGGAATTTCTCAGACGGCGAAGAACGGTGAGGAGGCAGTGATCCTCCACCGCAACGGCGGGACATCTTTCGACCTTATCCTAATGGATAAAGAAATGCCCGAGAGAGATGGAGTTTCGGTACAATTAATGATCTTAATTTGCTTACCAAATAAAAAAATTTAACTGGCCGATCGATCATAATTACACTAATTAACCTCCACTTTAATAAACTTTTTATGTTCTTTGTTGGTTTTAATTAGACAACTAAGAAGCTAAGAGAAATGAAAGTGACGTCAATGATTGTCGGGGTGACGTCACTGGCTGACCATGAAGAAGAGCGTAGGGCTTTTATGGAAGCTGGACTTAACCACTGCTTGGCAAAACCCTTAACCAAGGCCAAGATCCTCCCTCTCATTACCCAACTCTTGGATGCTTAATGGATAACTTGTCACTACACATCTATTTTTTTTATTGTGAAAAAATAAAATATTGTCTACACATTTCAACATTTGCATGTGTTGCTTTTGGAATTTAGGATTTTTCATATATATGTTTGCCTATTTTTATCGTCCGTGATGAATCATGTAAGTCGTATTATAAAATATTCTGGATTATAAAATATTAAAATAAAGTTTTATTTTGTTGAATATTGAACTTATATACTTCATATTCATATTACGTACGTTTTCATATCATATATACATACGGCTCATGCAATCCCCGGCCGTAATAAACAAATCATACATATTTTCATGACCCACTTTAAATTTTAAATAACCATCATGTTTATTAAACAGAAATAATGTATCTAATGTAATATCCGATTTCAAATGATATGAAAATGTTAATTGAATTATATATCCGTTATTTTTTTATCTCAGTTTTAGAAATTATTACTCCCTCTGCTCTTTAAAGATGAATGTTTTGAATTTTTCACACATTTTAAAAACAAATTTAAAATACCAAATATATCATCTTTATAATATTATTATTTCAAAACAGATGCTTTTATAACTACTTTTGTGTATTAATCAATAAAGGTAAAACTAGTAAACAATCGTTACTTTTACATTGGAAACCTAAAACTTTTATCTTTATAAAACAAAAAAATCTCTAAAGAAACGGAGAAAGTATATAATAAATTGGACTATATTTATGCTCATATATATTATTTAAAAAGTATAGAGACATTCGTTTAGAATCATATTCAAATGATAATTATTTTTATTATGTATAATTATTTTTATCAGTATGTTTTTTTAAAATTATATATAATATACATTTTCATATTATTTCAATTCTAACTACGTATGCTAGCTAGTTATAGAAATGTTGTTAAGATGTATGCTCTTCTTGTTCTCTGCATACTTCATATTATTTCGTCCAATACTATAGGTCATAAAGAAGAGGGAGCATATCTTACTTTGGATTTGATAAGTTTGGGCAATTAAGAGTAAATTCTATCTTCAACGGCTTATATCATCTTAGCTAGATTTGATTAAGCATTGTGTCGTATATATTCATAAGTACATATACTGATGTCGCACTATATATAGTTGTAGAATATTCTCCTTTATAAGTTTCATTTTTAGTATTGAAAGTTTTAATTCAAACAAGATTTTTTTAAAATTAGACGTTTAAAAATGCATAGCTATCAAAATTTTAACAACAAATATATGCATAGCTAATTAGCTATCATGATTTCCCTATGCTCGATTAAAAAATCGGCTTATCCAAATTTCGTCGCTAAACAGCCATCTAGGGCTGATCCATCATTTAAGTACATATATATTTCTTTCAACCATATCCTCATGATTATGAAATACCTCTCATGAATGGAATTTCGGTAAGTGTCAGACTAATTCCCGGAATGTGTGAGAAATAATAACCATCGATGACCGGTTTGATCATTCACTAGCTAGTATGATTTAAGTTTTATCTTTTTGGTTAGGCAGCTAAAGAAGCTACGAGACATGAAGGTGGCGTCAATAATCGTGGGGATGACGTCACATGAGGACGAGCGTATGACATTTATGGGAGCTGGAGTTGACCACTGCTTGGCGAAGCCCTTAACCTTAGGAAAGATCGCATCATTGACCACTGACAAAAGCGACTAGACTAAGTTTTTTTTTTTTTTGGGGGTCAAAGATAAAAAGTTTCTTATTAAAAACCAATTATACAATAAGAAGATATTTCACTATACTAATGCAGTAAACCAATGTACCAATCATAGCTTTTAAAAGAAATGTCTCTTGGTTTAATTTGGTTATGTGACCCATGTGATAAAAAACCTTGTTCAATCCAATTTGGGTCGACAAAACTTTTAAAACATTTGGATTTTTCTTTTCGTAAACAAAAAAAAGTATTATACTCACGTGATCTGCACATGATCATCGGTTTATAATAAGTATGAAAATATAAATTAAAATTAAATATAATTATCTAAAATTTCAAATCACACTTTATCCATTCCCCAGTAAAAAAAAAAAAACTTAGGCCAAAAAATGTCACTCTTCTTCCTGAATCCTCCGTTTCCCTCCAACTCAATCCACCCAATTCCTCGTCGCGTCGCCGGATTAACTTCCATTCGATGCTCAATTTCTGCACCGGAGAAGAAGCCGAGGAGGAGGAGGAAGCAGAAGCAGAACCGCGGCGACGGAGCGGAGAATGAAGACTTCGCTTCTTTCGGAAGCGGTGAAGCTGTCTCGGCCTTGGAGAGGAGCCTCCGCCTCACGTTTATGGACGAACTTATGGAAAGAGCCAGGAATCGAGACACTTCAGGTGTATCCGAGGTTATCTATGACATGATTGCCGCTGGCCTTAGCCCTGGACCACGTTCTTTCCATGGCTTGGTCGTAGCTCACGCTCTTAACGGCGACGAACAAGGCGCGGTAAATGCTTCTCTCTTGCTTAATTTTAGATATATCTCTAAGAAATCATTCAATGCTGGTGTTCATACTCATTCGAATTTTGAATTGTTGTGTGCTTTTATACAACTTGAGCTATGGTTTATTTTATCCGAATTGGAACTTTCCTCTTTCTCGTAGGTTTCTTGGGTGTTGTTTTAAAGTGAAAGATAAACACTTTTCTTTGTTTGGATTGCAGATGCACTCACTTAGAAAGGAGCTAGGTGCAGGCCAACGTCCGCTTCCTGAAACGATGATTGCTCTGGTTAGACTCTCTGGTTCGAGAGGAAATGCTACGAGAGGCTTAGAAATCCTTGCCGCTATGGAAAAGCTTAACTATGACATTCGTCAAGCTTGGCTCATTCTTGTTGGTATTCTCTCTTACCAAGGCTAAGTGTTAGAATCAAATGCTTTGGGGTTATTGAGTGATCGTTCATAATTGGATCTTTTACAGAGGAGCTTATGAGGACCAATCACTTGGAAGATGCAAATAAAGTTTTCTTAAAGGGTGCTAGAGGTGGGATGAGAGCAACTGATCAGCTTTATGATCTGATGATTGAAGAAGATTGCAAAGCTGGAGATCATTCTAATGCCTTAGACATCTCTTACGAAATGGAGGCAGCTGGTAGAATGGCGACAACATTTCATTTCAACTGTCTTCTTAGTGTGCAGGTTTGTTATGATATTTGGAACGTATACACATGCTTCTTCTTTGTCTAATGAAGATGGTAAGTCTTTTTATTTTTTTACATCAAATAGGTTTATCTTTGCTTCCATTGTGTAGGCTACATGTGGGATTCCCGAGGTAGCTTATTCTACATTCGAAAATATGGAGTACGGTGAAGGTTTGTATTTTTATTCAGCTGATTTCCGTTTCAATTGTTTGGTCTAGTTGTTGCATGATGGCTTCTGACATGGTTTGATTTGATAGATTTTATGAAGCCCGACACTGAGACATATAACTGGGTGATTCAAGCCTATACAAGAGCCGAGTCATATGATAGGTAATTCATGTGAGGTTTAAATGCGCACACTTATCTTGAAAATGGACCAAGTTTCAGGTAGCTTGTTGCATGAATCACAGGGTTCAAGATGTTGCTGAGTTACTTGGAATGATGGTTGAGGACCATAAACGTGTGCAGCCAAACGTGAAGACTTATGCGTAAGAGAATATTTATTTCATTCTGTCTTGTACTCATCTATACCCACTTTGCATTTCTCTATCCGCTCTAATGTAAAAATCCTGGTATGATCTGTATAATGATCCATTTCAGGCTCTTAGTTGAGTGCTTCACGAAATATTGCGTTGTGAAGGAAGCGATTAGAAATTTTCGTGCTCTGAAAAACTTTGAAGGAGGAACAATAGTTTTACACAATTCAGGGAAGTTTGAGGATCCTCTCTCTTTGTATCTCCGGGCTTTGTGTCGAGAAGGTATGCATACATTTGTACCTCTGTAAATACTAATAGCAGAGGTAGTATATGTTGAACACCTTCTGGGAGATTGTGAGAATTTATTACTAGAACTATTATAGACTATAGGTCTTTTTCCCATGTGTCTGTCTTTATACTTTTAAATGTTCTCTTCGTTTGTTGAGTTTTAGGGACATGTGCTAGTGACATAGTCTTCGTTTTTGTTCGTCCTCTGTAAATTTACTGTCTTTAATAGATACCCTCTACCTTTGAACCAGGAAGAATTGTGGAGCTTATTGATGCTTTAGATGCAATGCGCAAAGATAACCAACCTATTCCTCCAAGAGCCATGATTATGAGCAGAAAATATCGAACGCTAGTCAGCTCATGGATTGAACCATTGCAAGAAGAAGCTGAACTTGGCTATGAGATTGATTATTTAGCAAGGTAAAAAAATAGAGTTCTGTGTGGTTTGATAGAAATTTTGTTGATCAAATTCTATCCTCCTATTTACATGTTAAACGCATCACTCTGTTCTAATTGTCTGAAAGAAAGTATGGTGTGGTGTTATTTTTTTTTACATCATGTTGTATTGATATATTCTTGATATATTAAGATTGGCAGTCTGTAAACATTTTCAGGTACATAGAGGAGGGGGGGCTTACTGGTGAACGCAAGCGTTGGGTACCTCGAAGAGGGAAAACTCCTTTAGATCCCGATGCTTCTGGGTTTATATACTCAAACCCCATTGAAACATCCTTCAAACAAAGGTGTCTTGAAGATTGGAAAATTCACCATAGGAAACTATTGAGAACCTTACAGAGTGAAGGTCTTCCAGTTTTAGGAGATGCATCAGAATCTGATTACATGAGAGTAATGGAGAGATTACGAAACATAATAAAAGGTCCTGCACAGAATCTTTTGAAGCCGAAAGCAGCAAGCAAGATGGTTGTATCAGAGTTAAAAGAAGAACTCGAAGCTCAGGGTTTGCCAATTGATGGAACGAGAAATGTTCTTTACCAGCGTGTCCAAAAAGCAAGGAGAATAAACAAATCTCGAGGTCGACCTCTTTGGGTTCCTCCAGTTGAAGAAGAAGAGGAGGAGGTAAATTTATGCTCCCTTCTTCCAGGCGGTGAAACATGTACTTAAGTACTTGACACGTGTAATAAAGTTTACTTATGATGTAGGTCGATGAAGAAGTAGACGAATTAATCTGTCGGATCAAGCTACATGAAGGAGATACAGAGTTCTGGAAACGTCGTTTTCTGGGAGAAGGCTTGATTGAAACTTCAGTTGAATCCAAAGAAACGGTTGAATCAGTAGCAACAGGTGAGTCAGGGAACACGACTGAAGGTGTTGCAAAAGAAGCTGATGATGATGAGGATGATGAGGAGGAGGAACAGGAAGGGGATGAGGATGATGATGAAAATGAAGAGGAGGAAGAAGTGGTGGTTGCAGAAACTGAGAATCGAGCAGAAGGAGAGGATTTAGTGAAGAATAAGGCAGCTGAAGCTAAGAAGCATCTTCAAATGATTGGAGTCCAACTCTTGAAAGAATCCGATGAAGCAAGCAGAACAAAGAAACGCGGGAAGAGGGCATCTCGTATGACACTCGAGGTGTGTATGTATAACAACATATGATATAGTTATGATTTAATTAGTCACATGTTCATGAATATGATAGTGTTTGTGAATGGCGATTACATCCATCAGGATGATGCAGATGAGGATTGGTTCCCTGAGGATCCATTCGAAGCATTTAAAGAAATGAGGGAAAGAAAAGTGTTTGATGTGTCTGACATGTATACAATAGCAGACGTTTGGGGTTGGACATGGGAGAAGGAATTTAAGAACAAAACTCCAAGGAAATGGTCACAAGAGTGGGAAGTAGAGTTGGCAATTGTGCTCATGACAAAGGCAAGAGTCCCCTTCAAGGCTCTAAAAGCATTTTTATGATTCGTCTGTGTTAATAAATACATAATAATGAATTTGTGTAGGTGATTGAATTGGGTGGAATTCCAACGATTGGTGATTGTGCGGTGATATTAAGAGCTGCTATAAGAGCTCCCATGCCTTCAGCCTTCTTGAAGGTCTTACAGAAGACACACAGTCTGGGCTACTCTTTTGGCAGGTAAACTCAGTTACAACCATTCTTTGGGGTTTAGTCAGCTACAGAAGCTAGTCTAAGCCATTCAAAATGAATATAACAATGACATATGAATACTCGGGGTCTTCTATTGCAATTGCAGCCCATTGTACGATGAGATCATCACACTGTGTTTGGACCTTGGAGAACTTGATGCAGCCATTGCGATAGTTGCAGATATGGAAACCACAGGGATCGCTGTCCCTGATCAAACCCTTGACAAGGTCATATCTGCTAGACAATCAAATGAGATTCCTCGGTCTGAGCCTGAAGAGCCACCACCATCAACAGTAAGCTCTTAGTTTCTCATATCTTCTTCTTCTTCTTCTTCTTCTTCTTCTTCCTACTGTGAACCTCTCTCTATATAAGAAACACAAATAGCAAGAAGCAGCTGAATTGGTCTTACAAATGAAAGTTTTGTTCATGGAAAGCTTAATTTTTAGTACAAATTAGCTGGCAACTTAACAACAGCAATAACGTTTAGTTCTCCATTACTTGTAAGATTACTTTTAATATTTCAGCAATAACTGTGAATTTAGACTGAATCTCAACCACAATTATTTTAATAGAAATCAAACAATTTTTTTCCTGTTTCAATTAAAAATTTCAAAAATCTCGACCACAATTATTTTAATAGAAATCGAACAATTTTTTTCAAAATTTATATTTAAGTAAAATATTTTTGTTATATAAATTATTTTTGTTTTAAAGAAATTTAAGTGTTAAATTTCAAAATGTGAAAACAAACCGAATTTGCATCCGACCTTAGAATTTTTTTTGGTCCGTTAGAGGTGTTAAACTTTAAAATGTTTTCATGTGATATAAAATTTAACATAAAATGTTTTGATTTTCTGATATTTTTATAATAAAACTATTTCAATTTTTTTTATTTTCGGATCTATTGAAATATTTTAAGTAAAATATTTTTTATTATATAAAATATTTTTGTTTTAAAGAAATTTAACAGTTAAATTTCCAAATGTAAAAACAAACCGAATTTTCCGTTCTAAGAATTTTTTTTTTGTCCATTAGAGGTGTTAAACACTTAAACTTCTTTAATGTGATGTAAAAATTTAACAATTGATTTTCTGATTGTTTTTCTAAATAAAACTATTTTCAATTATTTATTTTCGGATTTAAGGTTTTCAATTAAATTTTTAAGAAAGGCTATAAACTCCTGTCATCATAAAAATAATGGAGTGTCAACTCATACATAGAGAAGATCACATACTTGTAAGTTGTTGAACCTGTACCAAACAAATTTTGTGAAATACTACCTTTTAAACCAATCTTGCATTTATCTTCTTCACCTGAGACACATTCAAACCCATTTTGCAAGATTATCAACACAAACTCTGAAGATTATCAACACAAACTTAGTTCTCTAGCATAAACTCAGAAGAATTTGTTTTTCTTAGACAACATTAACATAACATAAAACCTAATAGCCTAAGAGACTCTTCAGTAGAGCCACAAGACTAGTTAGTATCGAACTAGTCTTTGCCACTTCTGCCGCCAATGCATCTTCATTCTTCACAATGATTCTCCAACTCAGTTAGCTTTGATCTGACTACCATCGTCTCTGCCTTTTTAGACTTAGGATTAGAGCTGTCTTCCTCAGAGGTTGAAGTTTCATAAACGAGAAAACCTCTCGATTGCAAGTACCATAACAAAACAGCGTTGAAAATAACTGAGCATACAACCACAAAGAACTCTTAAACTTTAGCTCCATCAGTTAAACTGTAACACCCGTCTCATCCTTTCTCGAGAACGGCGTGCCACGAACTCTAACTTTCGACTTAAGTAACTTTATTAAATAAAATATTTCGTTTTATTAAATCACTCCAGGTCACGCAAGTCCGTATACCCAGCTTCAACCACAACCACGATAAGTCTAGCCCTAGAACATGTAAC
>VBRH01000392.1:156449-173645 GCA_014578085.1 Cardamine resedifolia | reverse complement strand
TATATATATATATATATACTAGTTATTATAAGTCGAACCACTTGATTCCGAAGGCTACACTACTAAATAAATTAATATTAGTGGGATTAACTTAAAAGATTTCCAAAATATTTTTTTTGGTTACCAAAATATTAAACATTTAAATCCGTACATTTATGTATATTATACGCGCATGACTGAAGGACTAGTGGTGGTAGCCATGACTTTGAGGAAGGTTGAATGACATCATCATCATCATCATCAAAGCCTTATGCACCTATGCTACATATATATGTTACATATTCCTTTTACACTAAATATATACACATATATGTATATATGTAATTATAATTATCAGCATATAAGTAGTCGTAGATTGATTACAATACAGTTTTGTAAAAAAATAATTTGTTAAATGTGAAATTGATTAGAAAAATAGGAGACCTTCTGTACAAACTTTAAATCATCGTTTTTTCATTGCAGGGCTAGCAAATCTTTTTAAAATAGTTTGGTTAATAATTTGCATCTTTGAAGTATAGGAAATCATATTTCTTGAACAGAACTAGTTTTCCAAAAAGACGAATTCCACATAGAAAACTATAAACGCAACTAAATATGATTCATCCACAAAAAATGGGTATTTTATTATGCATCGATATTAACCATATGTGTGTCCAAATATTCAAAGTTTAAGGCCAAAAATAAAATGACGACCTTTTTAAAAGAGGAAACTTTTCCAGCCAATTTAAAAATTTTCGTATTTGGTAAAATTTTAAATTAAAATTACACTATGTCAGTATATTTCTATTTCAAAAAAATATTGTGTGATTATAATGATTCGATGACACGTGATTAAATTTTTTTTTTTTGTTTTAAAAATTTAATAGTGTTAACTGAGATCTAACTCCATTAAAAATAATGTTACTATATGCAGATGAGGACAAGTTAAGTGAAACAGAGAGATCGTGTACTGACAGTTAAAAGGCCTGGGCTGGGCCCACATGACCCAATAAAGGAGGTGGTGATGCCGAAGTTTACTTCAGATGTCGTCACCCAATGATGCGGCTCCTTGGCCTTTAAGTCTTTTGCCTTTGGAATCAAAAGTCAACCTTCTTAAGCTACGCCTACGCCCAATGCATATTATAATCTTCTGTTATACTATATTCTAATATGGGGTCCACGCGCCAAAACATACTATACGATTTTTTTCAATTAAATGAAAGAGAAATTTCGGATAAATAAAAATATAAGAACAGTTTTTTAAAAAAAAAAAAATTGTTAAGGTCCCTAATTTTATTCCAAAACTTGCGGTCCACATTAAATTTTGTATACTTGTTTATCTGATCACTTATTCTTATCCAGTCTTATATAATATGAGAATGTTTCTTATCAATCTCTACCTTTTTTATTTTGTTTTAAGAAGATTGAGTTTCTAGTTTTTTTTTTCTTTATTTTTATTAATAAATTGTAAACTTTAATATGTAATGATTGAAAATATTTATATTTAGTATATTACTATTGATTTATAATTATTAGAATATTTTTAGTAAGAAAAACAATTTATTTAAAAGAATAATTATTATTTTCTTAATTTATGTGAAAAAACATTAACATCAATATTTTTAAAACAGATGGAGTATATTATTTCGAATTTAGTTAGCATTTCATTAGATAGATAGACTTTTAATTCTCTGTTCATACAAACGTCATTTTTTGTATTTTCCACACCTATTAATATTTTATTTATATATTCATATGTACCTATTTCATATTGACAGTATGAATTAATTAATAAATATTTACTTGGAAGGAAAAAAAAAACTCAATTTTTATGCGGAAGTAACATATTGGAACTTGTTACGGAAGTCGGTAAAAAATGTCGGTTAATAAAACGATCAGCCAAAAGAAATAAATCGATATTGCAGTAATTAATACTCCATGAGTTAATTGTTTCTGAAAATGATTAACTAAGCCGGTGAGTTGTTGCGAGTACTAACGACTTTTTACATAATTTAATATCATAAATACAATTAGGAATTCCATACTAGTATAACATTTGAATAATTATGTTAACCTTCTTGCAGAAAAAGACGAGCTCGAAACATCTGGGAATTTTTAACACACCGATCAAAGGGACAAAAACGATGTTTTAGAGTTTTTTTGTGTTTCAAAATATAAGATGTTTTCATATTTCTATATAATTTTTTATTTTATTGAATATTGTGTGATCAATAGTAGTATGCAGTTAATGATTGGTTAAATTATTTTTATTTATATATTAAATAAAAAATTTTAGAATAAAAGTAACGTTTTTAATATGTGTGTTTTGGCTAAAATATTTTATATTATAAAACGGAGAAAGTACTGTTTAATTTTTTTTTGATAAAGTAAAATGAAACTAATTCAAACAGAAGATTTAACATGATAGTGATTAGCTATCAGTACATTTCTTTTTTAAAAAATATAAAATGTTTTAGAAAAAAAAATTTGTTTCAAAATATAGTTAACCAGATTTCAATACAATTTTTATTCATTTAATTGTAAAAGTTCATGATCAAACAAAATTTTGTGAAAGACAATTTTTTAAATAAAGTTAATACTTTTTTTTAACTTTTTGATTAAATTTTTTTCCAAAAATAATATTTTATATTTTAAGATGTTAAAGTTAATTTTCTTAAAAACCTAAAGAGTATTAAGTTAATACTCAAAACATCTTACATTTTGAAAGGAAGAAAGTATTAAGTTTGATTGTTTTTTTTATATGTTCTTCAAACTGGTTCCAGTAATGTATTTAAAAATATAATAGTTGGTTTGATTAATGGGGCATTTATTTTGGTTGGGTTTAACCGATACACATGGATTGGAAACAGTATGAAAAGCATATACGGTATGTGAATTTATAAGTACCTTGATTAAAAATAATTTATTATCTATAATATTTTAATATTTAATATCCAGAAGATAGAGACAATTAAGACAGTTAAGTTAGTTGGCCATTAGGCGTCATATCGTTGAAACTTTTCAAAGAAAGCACCCAATTTTTTATTTCTCGATATTAAAATTATATCCAGAGTATAAAAGTATTTTCGCTCATCATATCCAGAAAAACCAACTAGTTTTTTTTTTTTACTGTTAATACCAGCTAGAATAACTCTCATCATATGAATAACTTTTTTTATATATGTACGTTAGGCGTTAATGAATCATATGATTTATATTTTTTGTATGGAAATATTTACTTTGAATAGTTCTTTACCATGCTACAGAAAAAGAGAGAGTCAGAGAAAATATTTACTATATAATTTTATTCATGAATCGATAACAGGCCCAAATTTTAACTTATACAGACTTTATAATTAACCATCATCCATTCGAGATATGTTTTCCAGTCGATAATATGGAAAGTAACCAATTGAGGATATTTTTAACTGTTCAAATTGATATGCAAATTTAGATCTTGGGGTTGACACTCTTCTAAATTGATAATACAAAAAAAAACTGAAATTAGTTTGTCTAGTTCTTCCATATATAATGTTTGAGGATTTTTTGCTATAGATGCATAACAAATGTAGAAAAAATGTAAATATTAATTTTGACTCTTGATAGTTTATATGCTAAAAACGAACTTGTTTTACCCTCATAATAATGTTCTTTGTTCTCTGCTCACATTTAGAATTTAAGAAATTTTATCAGGTTTAATATTTGGATTCCTACTTGAGTTTAGAATTGCTTGGAAATCTATATGTTTTGTAAATAAGTCGTTCGCTCTATTTTTTCGGCCTACAAAAAACCCTTCTCAAAATCTCATAGTTAAATCGATTAAAATTAAAATTTTAAACTTTTTTAATTAGAACGCTTTGACTTGGTCTTGTTTTTAGTGGGGAAAAAAACAGACTTGGTTCAAATATGATAAGCCGACATGAATAAAATGGTAAATTCTCAAGTTAATTACTCATTTAAACTAGATTTACGTGATGACAACAAAATTAAAGTAGATTCATACCAAAATTTATAGATGCGATTAAATTAGTGGAGATTCCAAAAAAAAAAAAAAAAAAAAGTAGAGACAAGTAGTCTACAGTTATGTTCTATGCAAATAGTGATACAGATCAATCAATTTATTGCGTTTATGAATATGAAACAGTTCTAACCCTAGAATACAATCAATACATTCACTTTGTTTCAATGCATGTAATAGTTTTGATCATTATACTTGGTAGTATATAGTATATAATACTATAATTAAAACAATAAAGAACAAACATATATCTTCTTCTTTTTTTTGGCCAGCCAACATATATCTATTTCAACCAATAAAAAAAAGTCGAAAATTACGTCACTGGTACCACTTGGATGATAATTTAAACATTATTTGTATTCCTTCAGCTTCACTAGTAAGGTTGCTAAATTATTAAATATACTATATCGATTAATAAACGTCTAATCAATCTTATCGGAAAACGTCTAATCAATCTATAAAATATAATAAATATATGAATTTTATATATATCCAAGAAATTTCCTATTCAAAGTCCATAATCCTTTCGAACCGAGAACAAAAACGTATTAATTTGTTTTTCTCCATTGTCTGACATTCAAATCTGGAAACTCTGTCCTTTCAGTTACATGGTTGATGGTTCAATCAGTAGAGCTATTGCCTATTGGCTATGGAAAATACATTAAGTTGAGTTGATGAAAAATACATTAATTTTGAAAGATTATAAATTTTAAAACAAAATCAAAATATAAACTAAATAAAATCGAATTTTTTGTATCCTTTTTTCTTTTTTTTTGACTGAATAAATTAAGAGATAACTTAAACCAAACCCAAATTAAAATCCATAATTGTTTTTGAAGTTTAATTAAAATCCGTATTGAACATTAATAGCTATATACTGCCGTTCTCATTTTATGGGATCGATTTTCTCAATTACTCTCGTGCACAAATAAGAAACTTAAGTTTAACATTATTTTAATAAAACGAACAGTAACATACAGTTTGTTTTGAGGATTTTCTTATGGATTACTTTTAGTTGGACGATAGATTATTGATAATTAAATAAAAGGGACATTTTTCAATAATATGGGTCCACATAAGTACATAACACGAAGTGGAGCCAACCTTTTTACACTTTTGAGTGGTATATTTTGCTTCAAACGTTTTTTCTGCCACACGACTCTTTATTTTCTTTCCAAAAGGAGTTATTTTCAAAAGGTAGCTAGATGTATGTCATGTGGCTGAAGCCAATTTTTGGTGGGTGGCTAAGGAAGCCATAAGATTACTATACTGACATAGTCATACGAAATGTAGAAAAAAAAATAAGAGGAAGTTAGGAAAATATAATTAATTCTATATTAACCATAAAATTATTCTAGGGACGTGTCACCATATGGATTAAAACCAACTTTTATTTTACAGCTAGAGTTAATGGTAGGATCTATAATTTAAAATATGAAACTTTGTGGAAATTTCCAAAAGCATCCCAATAAATTAATTTTACATATGGCAATATTTTTATTAATTAAAATACAATATTTGCCTGACACTAAGAATAAGAAGATATTGATCTTATTTTAATTAAAAATAACTGAAACTAGGATTACAAAACAGATCAATTCAATAAAATTTATATATACATATAGGTTTTAAAATGCTAATCGCCCTAAATTTCATACATACATATAGCAAAAGATATTTTAAAGTGTTTTCTTATGTCCGGCTTTTTCAACAATTCAGGAAGTTGCTTAGAGCTTACGTGTCTTTTGCTACATCACCAAAAACAAGAAAACAAAATTAAGAGAAGGAAAAGAATTCATTATTGTTTAAATAAAAAAAATTTAAAGCTCTTATCTTCCTCTATATAAAGCCATTTTTTTCTACCATCTCATACTTTTATTTTCATTTCCTTTAACTGCATAGTTCGTCCTCAAAATTATCCAACCTTTGCTTCTCTTTCTTTCTTTCTTTCTTCAACCTCTTGTTTCTCTTGAGTGCCTACGTTTATCTGCAATAAACACATATCCCCTCGATCAATCTCCTTTTCCTCAAAAAAGTTTCCTGATTTTTTCTTATTTTCTTGAAATCTGTCACGATGGTGGAAGAAGGCGGCGTAGTTGTGAATCAAGGAGGAGATCAGGAGGTGGTGGATTTGCCTCCGGGGTTTCGGTTTCACCCAACTGATGAAGAGATCATAACTCACTACCTCAAAGAGAAGGTCTTAAACATCCAATTCACCGCGGCTGCAATCGGTCAAGCCGACCTCAACAAGAGCGAGCCCTGGGATTTACCAAGTAAGTCAAGTCAAGATCTTTTTTATTTTGACCGTTTCAGAAGTCATCATCGATCAAAATTCTGATTCTTGATTTGAGTGCAGAGATGGCAAAGATGGGGGAGAAGGAGTTTTACTTTTTCTGCCAGAGGGATCGTAAGTACCCGACCGGGATGAGGACGAACCGTGCGACCGTGTCCGGTTATTGGAAGGCGACCGGGAAGGACAAAGAGATCTTTAGAGGCAAAAGTTGTCTTGTTGGGATGAAGAAAACACTTGTGTTCTATAGAGGAAGAGCTCCTAAAGGTGAAAAGACCAATTGGGTTATGCATGAATATCGTCTTGATGGCAAATATTCTTATCATAACCTCCCCAAATCCGCAAGGGTATGTGAAAGTTTTCACTTTTTTTTTTGCTAAACATTGATTCGATTTAATTAGTTTTATTCGGTTAAAAAAAAAAATAGATCCGAGTTTGATGCATACAAAATTTGTTTGGTGTGGAAATGTTAATCTTATATAGTTGTTGTTCTATAATATATGTCTTAGCTCAATAGTAATCCAAAACATAAAATTTAATTAAGAAATTAACTAATTAGCAACTAATCTTTTTTTGTTTTGTTTTGTTTTGTTGTTGTGATGATTATAGGATGAATGGGTGGTGTGTAGGGTTTTTCACAAGAACGCTCCTACTACAACTATTGCTACTACAAACCAACTCCCAAGGATTGATTCTCTTGACAACATAGATCATCTCTTAGACTTCTCATCTCTCCCTCCTCTCATAGATCCGGGTTTCTTGGGTCAACCCGGCCCAAGCTTCTCCGGTGCTGGCCAACAAAACGACCTCAAACCCGTCCTCCCCCACCAGCCTACAACCGCACCAATGAACAACACTTTCCTCCCTACCCAAACCCTCGATTTCCCTTACCACTCGGTCCCTAATTCCGGCTCCGGTTCGGTTTACCGGATGGGTTTAAGGAATAATAACAAGGGTATGATCAAGTTGGAAAATTGTCTTGTGAGTGTATCTCAAGAAACCGGTTTAAGTTCCGATGTGAACACAACCGCGACGCCAGAGATATCTTCGTATCCGGTGATGATGAATCCGGCGGCCAATGCGGGGATGGTTGGGGGTAGCAAGTCATCGTATGATGACTTTGATGATGACTTGGAGATCTGCTGGGACGACTTATACTAACTAAATTTGGAAGAAGGTTATTTATTAGTTGGGATTGAAGAGTGGCATTGATTACTTGTCTAGTGTTTTTAATTGATCGTGTAATTACTCCGTATATATATATATATATACACATACATAAGATTATTAGGACCAAAAAAATAAGAAAAAAAGATTATTAGGTTTTCTTAGGCATTGAGCTTTAGTTTTTAGATGATTGTTTGCTTAGTTTTTAGTTTGGGGGAAAAAAAGGCTGTCATTGGGGTTATTTTCCTTTGTGATTAACTTGTACATATATAAATTCTTCGTATGGTTGATTTCTTTTAAATTAGTTTCTTTTATTGATTTTCTAATGAAATTCAGGCAATTGCACATAATTTTTAGATTTTGGAAGATTTTCAAGTAATTTTATCTTCTCGACAGGTATCCGATGCTTCTATGCATATTATGTTTACAATTCATTTCAGCTGCCTTATTTTTCATAGTTTCGTCTTATTATTATTTTTGGACGTATTTTTATGTACATAACTGTAAGCATATATCACCACACATGTATGTGTCTATTCAATCTTATAGCTCACAATTATAAGAACACCGGATATATAGTTCTCATTAAGCTCACTAATTACATAATTAGAAGACATGAATAATATGTACACAGTATGCTTAATCGTCATCGTTTCTTGGTCAAGACTGGATTTAAATCTGTTGTCATTTATGTTTCACAATCTCTTTTTCTAATGGCTAATGACACCGTTTTCTGTAAGTTGGAAAATTCCGGTTCGAACCTCATGCATAGTTGCACTAAGTTTTTTTTTTTTTTTTTCCCTGAAAACTAAAATAACCAGACAAAATTAAACGTCTAATGAAATTCGATTTGTATACCTAATCGATTTTTTTTCATTTATAAGTAATATGAAAAATTGCCATCTCAATATCTATAGGTTATGCTGTTATTTGGGTGAAAGAGAATTGTAAATTCAGAACATAAAATGGATACATATGGACCTATAGAATCTGAATAATCTGAGAGGAAGAACACAGCTCACGAAGCATGTGAATTGTTCCCTGAATCTGGGCATCATATAAGCCTTTTCATATGGCTAATAATTTAGTCTAAGACACATTTTGATTAAATAATTATATGTATAAAGTATAAACTAAACAAATTAGAGAGATTCCAAGTAAGGACAGTAACTGATGATGGGTTTCTTGTAAAAACAAACTCCAGATCCCTAAATCTTATGTCTTAAGGAACTTAGTTATTACACCCAATAACTTTACGTTTTCTTACTTTATTTTTCAAAAAGATATTAGTATAAGCATAATTAAAAATTTACTCAAAACGTTGAATTTTGGTGTGATACTTTTCTTTTTAGGATTTAAAATTATATTTTTATCAATTTTACAGTAGATCTTTTAGACAAGATGTTATTTTTTGGACCCGAAACATGAGAACAGCTGCATATTTATACGTTTATTGTACTTTATTAATGCTTTTTTTTTTTGTAATGGGTATTCGATTAATCTATCAGTATCTATTAAGTGTCTCAGTGATTGCAACAGTAAAAAAAGAATATGATATTGCTCACTATAACGTAGCTGTAGTGAAAATTTCCAATAATGAAGTCATTGTAGTTCTATCACTAAAAATGTCATTTTTTAATTTATAATTTATGTTGAAAATCAGCCTCAAATTTTCTAATTTGTTCCCGTTAAAAAAATAATGCCGAAATTGAACCAACGGCTTTAATGTTAATATTAAATCTTCAGGTCCGTTTTCTATTTCTTGTAATTTTCCTCAGAGCTACATAACTTTATATAGGACTGTTCTTCAAATGAAGAGTTTTAAGGGAAAAAATAACACACAGAGAAGAGATAAATTCCAAAAGAAAAAGAAAAAAAGAAAAATGCATGAATCAGTTGACGAATATATGAATACGCATTATAACAAACTTTCCATTTAAAGCAATGAATACTTGCAGCAAAGCTAACCGCTTTTTTCCCTATTTTGGGTTTCTAGATGATTGCTAATTTGCTATCTTTTTCTCCCAACCCCTCTTTCTTTTCATCATATCATATGTATATTTTAATTACTATGATATCAAAGCTCTTTTGAATATGCAAATATTAGCCAACTTAAAACTTAAAAAAAAAAAAAAACCTAGAATGAGTCATCTTGTTTGTCCGATACCAAAAGAACATTAAAAATGCCTAAATTGGGCTTTAGAAATGGACGGTCACGCTCACCAACCAATAACTTGCGTCCACCAAATTTATTCATTGGTTGAAGAAAATGTTAACCGGATCCAACAACTTCGCAACGCTGACTTAAATTATTTTTCGTGTTTAGTTGGTTTTTCAATTTTCGAGTTGAGGCGTCAACAATAAACAATGGGCTTTGTATGATGGTTATGATACATAGAGATTTAGCCCATGTACTTTAAAAGTTTGAATTGAATCGAAAAAACGCCCATTAGCGTGCGTTGATTAAAATTTCGAAGATCAATTACACAATTATGAAATTGAAACAGATGAATTTGAAATTTGAAAGAACTTTTAAAAAAGTGGTTGACTCGTATCTCTCCTCGCGAATATAAAAAATGTCAAAACTTTAAATAATGCGACCAAAAACAGTGTCCAAATAGCAAAAAAATAACCAAAATTAAAATACTAAGACTGTTGTTGACAAAAATTAAATTTCCTCAGACTCTAATTGTGACCCCACAAAAACATGAAACTTCAAAATTGACCCCGTATAAAAAGAAACCATCTACTCCACATTCAAAATCTTGACTACAGAGGAGCCATCGATCTTGTGCAACGCCACGATCGAATCTCCAGCCTTACATATTCCCTTCTTCTTTGCGAATTCGATGGCAAATCTAATCGTCTCCTCCGTCGAATCCTTGTTCGAAGCCCTAGCTGAAGCTCCCGTCGCCATCACCGGAACAATTCCACGGTAAATCAAACCACGTCTCGCCACATGAGCAGCTGACTCAGATACAGACCACTCGAAATCATCAGTGCGAGTAATCTCCGGCACAATCACCGACAAGATCGGAACGCTGGGCCTGTATTTCGCCACAAGCTCCACCGTGTAACCGCCCTTGGTGAGAACCACAATCGCCGCCGCACATAGACTCCTAGCCGTAGAAACGGCTGAAGCGGCTAAGCTCTCGATTGGTGATAACGGCAACGAAACGATTGCTTGGATCTTCTTGTGCATTGTGTCGTAGTCGATGAAATCCTCTGCCTCCTTACAAATCCTTGACATTGTTAGCACGGCGGTCTCAGGGTGAGCTCCGGCGGCGGTTTCTCCACTGAGCATGACGCAATCAGTGCCGTCGAGAACAGCGTTAGCTACATCGGTGGCTTCGGCTCTAGTAGGACGAGGAGATTTAGTCATTGACTCAAGCATCTGAGTAGCTGTGACGACTGGCTTACCAAGAGCATTAGCCTTCTGGATCATCATCTTCTGAGCTAGAAACATCTTCTCGATCGGAATCTCCATTCCTAAATCACCTCTAGCTACCATGAATGCATCAGAATTCTCCAGAATCTTGTCGAAATTCATCACTCCTTCTTGATTCTCCACCTGTTTCATTATCATCGTAATGTAAGTATATATATAACTAAGATATCAAAAAAAGTGTTCGGTGTTTTCCCCCCCAGAATTATTATACCTTTGCCATAAGCATGATGCTCTTTGAGTCCTCCCCAAGTAATTTCCTGACCTCGATTAGATCAGAACCTTTACGAACAAAGGAAAGAGCGATGATATCGATCTTATTAGGAACTCCCCATTGTAGAATATCCTCTTGATCTTTCTCTGTGAGTGTCGGGAGATCAACTACGATTCCAGGGAGATTAACGTTCTTTCTTTCTCCAAGAACTGCAGAGTTCTCGCATCGGCAACGAACAAGACCGAGATTCTTGTCACAGGACAAGACGGTCATAGAGATTGTACCATCGGAACAGAGAATCACGTCGCCGGACTTGAGATCTTCTGCAAGTTTCTTGTAGCTCATGGAGATCGTGTTTGCATCTCCTTGGAGGGTGTAATCAGTTGAGATTGTTATCTCTTGACCTTGAATTAGCTGAACCGGGTTACCTTCTTTGAGAAATCCGGTTCGGATCTCAGGACCCTATAAACCAAAAGTTAAACCGAGTTAAATTAAAAGCCCTAATCGAATCTTAGACAACATAAGGAGAAGTTGAAAAGACTAATCTTAATTAGGTTAGAAAACATAAGGAGAAGTTGAAAAGACTATTCTGAATTAGGTTACCTTAGTATCGAGCATGACGGCACAGGGAATACCAGTGTTCTCCATGGCGGTTCTGAGGTTGTCGAGAGTTTCTTGATGGTACGAGTGAGAACCATGGGAGAAATTAAACCGGGCTACGTTCATGCCGGCTCTGAGAAGCTTCTCGACCATATCAACAGATCTCGAAGCCGGTCCGAGAGTACACACGATCTTCGTCTTTGACTTAAGAGCTCCATTGTTGGTTTGTCCAGCAAGTAACTTCTCCATTGTGAAAACCCGTAAAACGAAGAGAAAAGTTTTAAGAGTTTTGACAAGGGGAGATCGAGAATTCGTAAAGGTTTATGATTATGATGATTAGAGTCAAGTATCTAGGTTATATATAACAAATAATTTCCTTTTTTACATTAAAAAAAAAACAGAAAAAGAAACAACTTACTTTTATGTATGGTTTTAATTTTTAGTTAATGTAATTTAAACCAAAACTGAAAAGGAAAAAGGAAACACATTTAGTGTTATTCTTGTGTGTCAAGCATAACTTCCTGGTTTTGGAAATACTAGTAAATTTTCCAATTTTGCATTCAAATTAATGCTGAAAATGAAAAAGGAAAATTCCTTCGTGGCATTTAATGATGTTCTTGTACCTCAAGAATGAGAAAAGTTAAACCGTCTAAAAGAGATTATGAAACAAAAAGAAGCTTCGGACAAACAACAAATTCTTTTTTTTTTAATAATGGAGTATTAGTTTATTTCGAAAGGAAAACTTAACAAATTTGATTAGCATCGTATTAAGATATTAAAGAAGTATGGGGACTGAAACTTGAGGTTCCAAAATCAAGACTCTTAACAATTTTACTAAATTAGCAAGATGATCAGTAAAGGCACAATAAGTAAATAAGATGGTAGTTATATGCTTATTATTCAATTTAGACATCATGTAACTACGAAATTCATTTTTTCCCTACTTATGCTTTGCCAGAATATAGCTTAAAGCTTGTTTAGCATTAGCAATGAAATTATTTTTGCAGGCCCTTAAAAGCGTGAAAATAATTATTTTGGATCTCCAGTTTAGTCCTAATAAAACTTTCTACAAAAAGAAAGAAAAACAAATCTTTATACATAACTTGTGTGACACAAGGAAAGAACAACACAAGAGAGCTGTATCTACAAAGGAGAAATGGTAGAGGACTTGTGCAATTTGTTCTTCTCTTGCCCTTGCGATGGCTGAGATGAATGAACAGCCGCATGATAAGACGAGGATGCAAGCTGTGCCAAAGCCGGTATAGCCCCACCTGCGACAAGTTCCGCATAAAAATTAGCACCAAAGACATAACTTTAAGCTTATAAAAAGACCGATAATGTCTCATCTCTAAACCTGCAAGTCCAGCACAAGCTGATGAAACAACTATCACGGGTGGAGCCTACAAACCAAACATCAAATACAAAATCATCACACAAGCAATCTATTTCAGTTTTACGGCAATTTAAGGATGAAATAAGAACAGATGTAACAGAGGCTTCTGCATCTTTGTTGATAACTTACACCAACAAGAAAATGCAACCACATGGGTCCTTTTATCCACTTGCGTACAATCGGCATTACTGCGTCAAAATCAACAACAATACTATCAACACAACAAGCGAAAGAGAGATTCTGAATCAATATTTTTGGAAGCAAGTTCCAAGCTTTAAACTGTTATTCATCTATTCAGACCTAGAAAACATATTACCCACTAAAAGAATCTCCATTGTTTTTAACATAAGCCACACAAATCGAGCATTCCATTCACTCCAGCCTTTCCTAAGAACAGGTTGCATATATTTATTAAATTTCAGCACTTTCACGCACATTGTCAACAGTCTCTTTTTCAAAGAAGAATCCTAAGTTGAGTAGAGGCAGACACAATCAATGATGGATAAAAGTACCAAACTGCAGAAATTTTCAAGACGATACCAAATGAATCAATGAAAGATTAAAGACATACCATGGTTAAATCCAATGAAAGCACTAGCAGTACCACCAACAGCTGATCCAATCTATGACAATAACAAAATCACCCTAACCATAAGTGCTTAATAATCCTAAAGATCCAAACAAAACATAAATATATAAAATAAAAAGGGAAACAAAGTTCAAACTTTTCAGAGTAAGTATCATCAGCAAGGTAAGGTTAGTCTAAAAGAGTCGACTTGAGTAGCAAAATACAAAAATTTCTTCAAAAGACATCATTTTTTGTTTGTAACGTACCATAGAGAAGCTATCCCTGATGAACGGAGCCACAGTCCATTCAGTGGTTTCCTGAAAATCAATCAAAATTTCACTAACCCAACAACAGGAGAGAAAGGGAGAAGTCAATCAACATCATGAATTTGTGATAATTGCCGTAAATACCAGATTTTTCGTAAGAGGGCCTGCACAGTGATGACATCTGGTTCCGATCTCTTTCCTTGAATCCGCCATTGTTGCCGACATGAGAAACCCCAACGAGATTTTTTATATTTTGGATTTCTTCTTTTCTGTGTTGTTCGTACTTCGTAGGGATTCTATTTATTAGACCGGACCGGTCCACCTGTTAGTTGGCATAACCCGGTCAGGTTCGTTTTTCAATTTAGAGATTTCGAGTTTTTTTGTTTCCTTTCTTTTATTCAATTAAATCTCTATGTTGTATAGGGAGAGTCTATCATCATAAAAATGTCGTACATGCACAACCATTATCGTTGTTTATCAGATCATAAAAATGTCGTACATGCACAACCATCATCGCTGTTTATCATAATCGCATATGCTGTAGGTAGTCGAATATCATTATAATATAATTAGATCAAAATATATCTAATAATAATGTAATCGATGACAAAAAAAAAAAAAAATCCCTATATTCAGGTGAGAATATTGGTGTGATAAAAAGTTTATTGACTAAAACAATAAAACAATGTTTTCAACTACTAGGGATGTAAAAATAGGTTATATGAATTGGTTCAATTCAATTTTGTTTTGACACCTCCAAGTCCCAAGAGCCAAAACCTATGAAAAATGAATACCGTAATAATAAGTAACGATGAACAACAAAGAAAGAAAAATTCAATAAAATTTAAGGCTAATCTTCTTCTAGACACTGATGTTAACAAATAATGAAACAAGACTAGGTATAAGTGGAAAGAAGACGAACCTCGAATATGTATTTTTTATTTTTTTTATTTTCGGATTAAGATGAATAACAAAGATTCTTGACTTGAGAATGCGACTCACCTTTTAAATTCTCATTCTACAGAATCAATCACCCACTTTCTTCCTTTTCTTTTAATATATAAATTTTCTGAGCAAAAAGAATACAATTCCGTGAGTATTTTTTCCGGCGAATGTAGCCCACGTGTTGAAGTATGCTCCCTACGCGAGAGCTCATCATTCGCAAAGTTAGTCGTAAACAAGAACAAGAATCTGCTAAATGAACGTACAAGAAAGAACATTTAGTTTCTATCACTCTCTCTTTTCTTTTCACTTTCAACACAGTGACTTTTCTAATGAGTAAAGGAAAAACAAAAAAAAACATACAAAGTGTAACTATTAATTATCACGATTTGTTCACAAAGTCTGAAATCTTGATTGGATTATAAACGAATCGTCTCGATTCACTGTTACAACAATACTGTAATTAACAGTGAGTTTGATGAGATTCATTCAAGTAGACTTTTTAGAGACTTACAACACACAACATGAGAGCATATTCTCACCCACATGGAGATGAAACTATTTTGGCAATATGCTCAAATACTTTTTTAACTCTAAGATTATGATAGGTTCTTTCTTCCCGAAGCCGAATAAAGTGTGTTGAGAAATCACAACCATGAGATATATCACCTCAAAAGTTTGGTTCGGTATAAAATAAGTGCAAAGATATCATTCAAGGAACATTATATTTGTTTTTTTCTCACCTTTTTTCTTGTGAACAATAGACCATATCAAAGCACTCACTCGGTTAATGTGGGACTCAAAAATGGATATATTCTGAGTTGTACATACATAATTTAAGAATTTGAAAAGAAAAGCTACAAGTTTTAAGCCGCTTCGGACTACGATACTGGACCGGCCCTGGCCATGACGGTAACTCAGAAAACTGTAGACATCATCAAACATTTTGCAGGAGAAGTATAGAGTAAGAAAGTGGACAAGCAATAGATATTTCACTTCTATATATGTATGAACATATAGACACACATGGACCGGAGAGATAATTGTTATTAGATCAGACAGGAAAGGCTACAAACATAATAAAACAGAGTCATGGAGGGAGGGACCAAGTGTTTTTGAGCTAATCAAAGAATGTTAAGAAATGGGACCCTCCAGTAATTTTATACTGTGTAGAGAGAATAAGTACTAAACTTGTTACGAAAATATTCCTAATCATCTTTCATTTGTTTCATTTTATTTGGTGGACTGAGTCAAAAAGTATTTATCATCATCATATAACATTCTTGAAACATAGCAAGATAAACCCCTTTTAATATCATCTGTAACAACAGATGACTAAAAGTCTTGATAAAATCATCATTAGACTCATAATGTAACCTAGAGACCGAAAATGACTCCATGAATAAGGAACAAATACTATCAAAGACAAATGAAAAGCATAGAGAATATTCCAAGAAAGATAGAGGTGTAAGAACTGTGACTATGAAAATATCAAAGAATAAGAAAAGAGAGGATTCCATATAGCCTAAGTTAAGAAAAAATGGGGAATAAGATACTTCCCTCTGCCAGAATGGCGAAAGAATGCGCATATGATGCATTAATTGTGGATCAATTCTGGTATCATCTAATTGAGTTGAAAAAGTTGTAGTCCATAGGAATCAATACATGAAATAAAATAATCATATCTACAAACAAAATACATAACAGTTTAAAACGATAAGGACACAACTAACAAAAGCATCGATTGGACCAGTTATTCATATTCCATACCTTAATCATCCTTCTCTACCCTTCTCCATTCAACTTCCTATATAAAGCAAAGTTGCACCAAACCAACCTGAGAAAAAATATAAAGAACAAGTAAGAAAAAGCAGCAAAAACAACATCTTCCTTAGTTGGTGGAGTATTATTATTATTATACACTCTCCAACTTTCTGAGAGAAGCATTTTTTTGAATTTAAGAACTAAGATCGCGTCAGGTAAGAAAAAACATCGATTGTGGCATCACTATTACTGCAAATTTTCCATGTGGGGAATGGATTAAACTTACATATGCCTTTTTTGTGAACAGACTTTATTATGTATTACCAAAACCAGCACCAAGGAAAGAACATCCTCTCATCTTCAAGGATGCACATAACTTCTGAGAGGCATCAATTCCTTGAAGATTCTGGACTCATTCTTTCAACCGATGCAAAGCCACGCTTAAAATGGACTCCAGATCTTCATGAGAGATTCATTGAAGCCGTCAATCAACTTGGTGGAGCAGATAGTGAGAGTTATATCATAAGCAATATATATATATATATATATA
>VBRH01000392.1:130415-141181 GCA_014578085.1 Cardamine resedifolia | reverse complement strand
TGAAAATAGGGAAATCAACTTCATTTGATAGAAAGAATATACAAATTTAATGAAAGTTGACTACTATTTTCCATATAAACTTGGTCAAATTTTATTTGGACAGTGGACAATACCCCAAAATTTAGGAAATTTAATCAAGCCAGATTTTATGAAATAATAATATTCTCTTAAAATATGAAAAACAATTGAGAAAACTTTTTTTGTTATGCAAAAATTAACTAACCCACAACTTCACCAGTTGAAGAAAAGTCACCTATAACAAACCTATAGCTTTATGAATACCCATAATCTTTATTTTGAGATAAAAAATCTCCAAAGTATCATATTTTTTAGAAAAATTATTTTCAAAATGTTCATAGAATTAAGTAGTTAAGCAACATCACTCTATCAAATTACTAATAAGTAGGCACATAAATAAATAATTTTCTAGACAAATTCTTAGTTCTCTAATTGAAACCAAGGCATTGGATTTGGACCAAAGTTGGGGGATGAAAATAGGAGAAATAAAATTTATTTGATTGAAAATATTCAAATTTAATGCAATTTGACTACTATTTTTCATACAAAATTGGTCAAATTTTATTTGGACAGTGGACAATACCCCCTAATTTAGGAAATTTAACCAATCGAGATTTTATGAAATAAGATTCTCCTAAAATGTTTGACCAAAAAATAATAATAGTCTCTTAAAATATAAAGACAATTGAGTTAAAAAAAAAAAAAAACAAGACTAACCCACAACTTTACTGATCTATAACCAATCCTATAGCTTTATGAATTCCCAAAATCTTTATTTTGAGGTAAAAATCTCCAAAGTATCATATGCTTTTTTGAACAAATTATTTTCAAAAGGTTCATAGAATTAAGTAGTTAAGAAACGTCACTCTATCAAATTACTAATAAGCCCTCACTTAAATAACTCATTTTTTGAAACCATTAGCACTAAATGATTCTCCTTAATGAAAGTACACCAATTGCGTAGGTTCCACTTTGACGATTTGAAAAGTTGGTGCCATTTTAATAAAAACAGAAAAGTAAAGGGGTAGATTTGCTTAAGACCCAAAAATTACGGAGATATTACCCTAAACGCGCCCATCTCACCAAACTCAACGTTCAAAAAAAAGTTGGAATCTTTTTTCAGAGGTTTTCTTCGCGTCGTATCGTAAACAGAGAGGAAGAGCGATTTCTCTTGGTGTCTGGGGACTTTCAGATTCTTTGGGTTTCCTTGAATTTATCTGGGAAAGAAGAACAAGTATTGCGATTTTCTTGGGTCAAGCTTTGCTATCAGACACTGGTACGCTTCGTTCTTCGCTGTTCATTAACTCTACTTTCGCAGAAATTCGAAACCCTGTACGTTAACCCTTTTTCTCGATTAGGGTTACCGATTCTCTTCTTTCATTTATTTATATTCGTTTGGGATTCGAATTTAAAAGACCCTTTTCGTTAATTGATAATCTCTTTCGTTCGATGTTATTTATGTTCACAGACCAAGATGTTCATAATTTTTTTAAAAAAGATAACATTTTTGGGAAGTTAATGGGTTCAGGCAAATTTCTGCGGAAATTGTAAAATTCTTCCGGAGAAAGAATGATGCTTTCCGTTTGGTTCATCAAAGAAATTTGGATCTCATTTTTTGCAGTTGACTATTGATTTTGGTAGATTGATTTTATTTCCTTATTCGGATATGGTTTAGAATCATTGATTGTACTCATATAACTTTTACTCAAGAGATTGCATATAATTCTCGATTGTGTATATCCGATACTGTATATCGTTCTTGCACTTAAGACAGAGATCAAGAGAATTTTTAGGCTATGATCTTGCCTATTGACTTCATTGTGTCTTTTTGTTTTCCAGGAGGGAAAAAATGGGAAGAAATCTCGGCTCGGCATTTAGACAAGAGTTGGCTAATCTTGACAAAGATCCAGATACATACAAGACTGCAATGAGCAATCTGAGATCTATTGTGATAGGTTTGGATGCAAAGGTGATTCATGTGTTTGTTGCTCAACTTTCTCAAGTCAAAGAGATTGGTTCTGCATCCAGTGGCTACACCGTTTCTCTCTTTGAAGACCTTGCTCGTGCTCATGGAGTCAAAATGGCTCCTCATATAGAAATTATCATGCCGGCGATCGTAAGGACATTGAGCTCTATTGAAGGGTCCTTAAGTGTTCAACAGGCTTGCTCAAAGGCGGTAGCGGCTATGGCTAGATATGGAATTGATCCTGCAACACCGGAAGATAAGAAAAGGAACGTGGTTCACTCACTTAGTAACCCACTCTCTGATTCTCTTATTGATTCTCAACATCAACAGCATCTTGCTTTGGGATCTGCTCTTTGCTTGAAGTCACTTGTGGATTGTGACAACTGGCGATTTGCTTCTGATGAAATGGTTAATAAGGTTTGTCAAAGCTTAGCTGTTGCCCTTGAAGCCACTTCAAGTGAAGCTAAGTCTCATATGGCACTTGCTATGGCACTTGCTAAGCACAATTCTTTTATCGTCGAGGCATATGCAAGGCTTTTTGTGAAGTCGGGTCTGAGGATTCTGTATTTAGGCGTTGTTGAGGGAGACTCTCAGAAACGGCTTTTAGCAATACAGATGCTCAACTTTCTGATGAAGAATTTGAATCCCAAGAGTATTTGTTCTGAGCTAGACCTTATTTTCCAAGAGATGGATAAACACCAGAAAGATCATATGCATTATGTCAAAATGGCAGCTTGTGAAACCATGAAAACAGCAGAGAGGTTAATAGGAGAGGCAGCAGATCCGATATTCGACGCAGAGAATTGCAAGACCCGAACTTCGGGCAGCGGATCAATTAAGTCTACACCAAGTCTTAGAGCACGCGATGGGAGTGTTTATAATAATAAACATGATGGGAGTTATGTAAACGATCAAGAAGATGATGATGTTTTGTTTTCTGGTGTAGCCAGTGGAAGAACTATGGTCTCAGGTTCTCCTCTGGTGAATTACGGTGACTATAACCAAGAAACTGGTTTGAGTCCAAGACTTGGAAATCAGGTAATTAAAAGGCCACAAACTTTAAAAACTGTCTCTTATGTGTTCTTTTCATGGAAGTTTCATTGTTCTGTTTCTTTGATTTCAGGTTCAATGTTATGATGTTGAAAATGGCAACATTGAGTCAGTTTGGTACCATCAGAGGAACAGAAGCTCTGACTTTAATGAATCCGTGTGCTCTAGGACCAACCGCTCAAGAAGTTCAAGACGAAACACAAAGAAGAGACAATCAGGAGACATCTGTTCAAAACATCACAGGCATGGTTTCACACAAGATCCATTCGCCGAGTTACTAGAGAACAGACAGCAGCTACAACAGTTCAGTGAAAGCTCATCATCATCATCTATATATGATACCTCTGGCACTACTTCTCCAACCAACACAACAGAAGATATAAGTAAGAAACCGAAGTCAGATTTGGATTCTGAGGCCAAACTTAAGACAGGGGAGATGGAAATAGAACCACGTCAAGGCCAGAGCAAGCGTGTGTTAAAATGGGGATTGAGTTTCTTCTCTATTGCAGCTGCAGGGTTTGCTTCTTTCATGTGGATGTATCTCCAAGATGATATGATGCCTCCTCATCTTGTTCCTACTTAAAGATGAACATAAAAAGCTTAGAACTTACCTAGGTTCAAATTCTAGCTTAGTTTTCTTATTCTTTTGTCAACGTGTGGATCAGGATTGCTTGTTTGCTTTATTTTTCGTTGAAAGATTTGTCAGTTCTCAAAAGTCGAATCAAATCTTTAAACTCATATAATTCTTAACATTGACTGACAAAACCCTAGTAACAATTTCAGTGTTGAGACGAATAAAACAAAAAAAAACAATTAAAAAAAAAAACGAGACACTTAAGTTGGTGTGTATTGAAAGATCACAAATCTTAACCTGAGACCAAAATTTCTCAGAATTAAAAGCCAAAAGGTTACAGAAGAAAAGAGTTTCACAACGAGGTATTTGTTCTCCGGCTTAGTCTTCCTCCGCACCAGCACCTGCAGCTGCGGCTGCATCTCTCCTTGGTCCACCGGCTGGTTTCGCCATTATAATCTGCAAATTTTACACATATCAGAGAACAAACATTACTATATACTCTTGGAAGATATTGAATTCAGTGAACAAGATTAAACAGTTTGTGCATACCTGGTCTACGCGAAGTACAGTGCATGCAGCATCTGAAGCATACTTAAGAGCAAATAACCTGCACAGAGACTTATGCGTCTTAGTTATAAAGAAACTGAACGGTCTTCTTCCCAAACAGAACAGAACAAATTCTACTCTGGTTTTCAGGTGAGCGGAACAACTGCTAAGCAATTGTAGAGAAGTATGATAGAAGGATCTGATGGCTGAAAGACTGTGAAACTTACTTAGTGGCAAAAAGATCCCACACTTTTGTTTCTGAGACATCTTTACAAGCACCTTCCTCTAAGTCAATGCCTAGTTTTGTATTTCCAGATCCATGTCCAACGTACAGAGCGGCTATGATTTCCATCGCATTGAGGCCAGCATTATCTGCAAGGGTTTTGGGTACAAACTCAAAGCTCTCAGCGTATTTGGAGATGGCATATTTGTCCAACCTGAAAAATCCAAGTAAAACCTACGTTTAGTCACCAAACCATAAACAGTTCTGCATGAAAAGCTAGCCTTACATAGAGAATGTTTCACAAAACACCCAAATGATATCATCAGAAAATTGAGTGAAAGAAAGTACCCTATTTCTGCATTGGCATATTCCTTCAATCTCTGAGCCAATTCTATTTCAGTAGCTGCAGCCCCTGGAACAATACGGCTGTCTCTGCACATGGCCTGAGAATAAGAGCACAAGTAATAGCAAACGTAAAGATAAATACAATAAATTCAAGCAAAGGAAAATATACAAGGAAAAAATCTTTAATCCAGTAGATATTACCTTGTATGTATTAACTCCATCGTCAACAGCTCTTTCAAGGTCGTCCAAAATGCTATCTGTGCTTCCACGCAAAACCACTGTAGAGATGGAGTTACCACCTTCCTCGTTTCTTGCAATCGTGACCTATACATCACAAGAAGACCGAGAATTGCCTATGATCAATGAGAGACCAAAAAAAGAAAAAAAGAAAAACAAAAAGATAGGAATTTACTTCAAAGTACTTACAGTCACTCCACCAATTTCCTCAACTGAAATAGAATCAACATATCCCAGATCATCAGGGCTTGGCCGGCTAAGCTTCAACTGTTTGATAGTTATAAACTTTTAGATACTACGATAAAATCACCCTCAGATACTCATTCAGATAGCCAATTAGAAACACTTACATGGGCAACGGCTCCAGCTGTCCGACAGAATCGCCTCAGTTCGAACTTTGAGCTGATTTTTATGACCATTATCCTGCCAAGAAAAAAGTATTTATATTTGAAATGGCAGTAAAAACATGTATATAATAAGAAGTTACAACAGAACAATGTCAAGGGGGTCGCAGAATACAAGTGATTAAAATTAGCTAAAAGGAATATAAAATGTTATGGTCTACACATACTTGTAGCGCTCACAGAAATGCAATGCCATTTCTCCAACAGATCCCCCACTAACGATGACTTTGGCTCCTGATTCAGCAACAGCTTTAATCAACTCCTCAACTTTAGCTTCCTCTGTTTTCGCATAGTTCTCTAGCTACAAAACCAAAAAACAATAGAGAGGAATTTGTTATGATAATGGTTACACCGTAATAGAATCCAGATTTGTAATCTTGACATTTTAAAAAGTGTGGAGACTCATAGACATCGTTCAGAAAGAAGCCTCAGTTGTTCTACCCCATCATTGAAAGCATAGGTGAAAAAAATAGAGATTCCACTCGGTAAAAAATAAAAAAATTAACCTGCTCAGCACTATGAATCAAGACAGTTCCTTTTGTCTCTGTTGCAGTAGTATCAACGCCACCAGCAAACACAGCAACCTGAAGAAAGTATAAAATATGGTTCAAGGACATTCATCTATTAAAAAAACAGGAAAGACATACACACAAAGCTATAGCCCTTAGGAGCCAAACTTCAATCAATTCAGACCAAAAACTTGGTCAAAAGTATAAAGAAAAGAAAGCGATATCACCTTCGCCTTCTCCATTCGCTTTATGCTCCCAACAGCATCACTTTTCAAGACCATACCACGGACTATGCAAGAATTGTGCAAGCCTCCTCCCAAAAGTTTGGCAACACGGACGTTATCGACATTGAAGTTTGTTGGATTCTTTGGGCAGACTTGAATGCATGCCTGGAAAAATAAGTGATAACCTTTAAGAAACAACAATCTGAACCATGAAACAGGCAAAAAACACAAACGGATAGCAAGGAATAATTACATCAGCAACTAAAGAGCATATTATTTCCTCTTGCCCAAACTGCTTGCTTGCAACAGCTGCTCTCATCCGAAAAATAACTTCATCCTTGTTACGCACATCCATGGTTTCAGAACCACTCTCAACCAGTAGTTCCAAAAATTCAAGAGTCTGCGTAATAACCAAATGCATTAGTCCAATACTTGAGACAAACAAGAGAAACAAAAAAAACGAAAAGCACCAAACAGTAATTCCAGAATAACACCAACCTTAGTGATTGCTTTAGTATATCCACTAATGATCTCACTAGGATGTAGCCCCATCCTAATAAGCTCCTCAGCGTTTTGAAGAAGCTCACCAGCAAAAGAGATAGTGAGATTGGCTCCATCTCCAATTTCTTCTTGCTGGGCCTTAGCAGCTAATACCAGAAGTTTAGCAGCTGGGTGTTGAATCTCAAGCTCATTCACAATAGTAGCAGCGTCATTTGTGACAAAAAGTTTGTCTAAATGATTGATAACCATTTTATTCATCCCTAAAAACAGTAGAAAACAAAGAGACATCAGATTCAAACAGTAAACAAAAATCCGAATCTGAGTCCCTGGGAAAAAGACTTCACCTTTACAGTAACAGATCAAGTTTGCTTAATATATACACAACAGAGAGATCTTACTTAGAACACTCAAAAAAAAAATGAAATGAAACAGAGAAAACGAAATTCATCAAATCAGTGTTATTAGATCAAGCCAAAACATTACGAACCATTGGGGCCGAGAGAGGTTCGGGTAATAGTGGAGAGCTCCTTGCAAGCTTCGATGTTCTTAATGACGGCTTCGTCAAGACCAGAGAGATGCCTGTAACCTTCTTTAAGCATTGATTGGATACCATATGGCTGCATCGACATACCCATTTTCTCCGGTTACGATCTGTGAACTTGGGTCACTGGAACAAAAGAGCAAAAACCCTAAAAATAAGCTCTGTGATATTTTTGGAGTTGTTTAGAGAGAAAGCTCTTGTGTGTGAGTAAACGAGATTGCCCTAGAAACGAGATTTCGAGGTTTTAAAATACTTCATTTCCTCAGGCCATCTCATTTGGGCTCTAAAACGGTGTCGTTTCAGCTTTTGATGTGAAGTGGGGTTAAAGTGAGATCTTTAATCTTTAGGAGTGAAATTCTTATTATACCAAAGTTTAGGGACGTAGAGAGAATATATTGTTACATTAAAAAAAAAAAATGTGCGAGTACATAAAAAGAAATAAAAATCAAGAATAGTAATGTCATGATAACAACTTTGAAGGAAATATAAGAAGAAAGCATGAGTTCTTGTTTTATCAGATGTAAGGAACAAAAGACAATTGTAAGTTTGTTCAAATAAACAGTAAGCACACAGATTAAACATGTGTATTAGGTTTTCAGAAATCCAAATCCTGGAGAAAAACATAATTCAAAACTAAGTTTTTAAATTAAAAGTCATCTTCTTTCCTTGCATCGATTCCAGCTTTCAGCACAAGTGAATTGTTTCCCCAGAAGCTCCATCAAGGACCTATATATACAAAAACAATCAGAATCAACAAGCTCAGAAACTGGATCAAGATAAGGGTTGTTGATGGGTTGTTGATGCAGTAGTGTTGTTTAAGGACCTGTGCCTGTTTCTTTTGCTTGATCTTCTTATCTCTGATGATCTTTTGTCTTGTCTCATAGAACTTGAAATCATCAAGTATACATGTCTTGCTCATATACTCCTTGAAGATCTTTATGATCTTGGTCCCATGTTCCAGATTCACCTGCACCAAAACCAATACCGTTACAGTTAAAAGGCCTGACTCAATGACATAATCTTTCAATTCAAACACATCCAAGAAAGGGTTTAAGGGAAGTCTAACGAACCTCTTGAGTATCTCTGCTATTAGTGACGGGCTTGTTCTCATTATTCACAAGCGTTATGTGTCTCAAGAGACTGTTTGGTATGTCTTTGATTATATGCCACTTCAGAGGGAAGCAACCAATCCATTTATCTTGTTGCCAATACTCCATTGTCTTGTTGAAATCAACAGGGCCTACCATCTCCGCAAGACCAACAAATTGCCCACTTGCATTCACCTGCAGATTAAACCGATAACAGGGAATTAGCAAACGTAAATCTAAAAGGCTATTGCACGAGTCGTGAAGTCTCCTCATACTCACCGAGAACAGAAGATAGACAGGACATTCTTGGGAATTCTCTTTGGCTTCATAATATGCAGCATTCAACTTCTTGTTGCCAGTTGGTGTGCTCGACCACATTCCATACTTTATACTGTTATGAACATCGTCTTCGCTGTATGACTTAATCACAAAGAATTTTGCTTTCGAAAATGATTCAGGGAAATTCTCCCCATTGTAGCACGGGGGATCTACTGCTGAAACGTCTTGCTTCATTGTCTCTAGCATTGTAGAGTTAAGACCTTGTGGATTCCTGAAATCACTACTCCTTGGTCCTCGACAAAGCTCATTAAGCTTATCTGCTTTCTCTTCACTATAACCACGCCCGTGATTGAAGCTTCGGGTCTTTCGATAACCATCAACAGGATACCATCCTCGCCCAAGTTTCCAGGAATCATAACCAAAAGTTCCATATGCATGACCAGAGTCGATTACATTCCCGTAAAGTCCATACAGTCCATGGTTGGAAAACAAATGATCATTATATCTAAATTTGTCAAAACTCGGTGCTTCTTGTGAGGTGTGTGGATTCTGTATACAAAACGGTTGGAAACAATGTTTAGACATATAATCCTCAGCCCCAACATAGAAGAAGAGAACAAAATCATAGATAAGAGGCTGTAAGGTCTCGTGAAATAAACATCATACCATGAGATGAGAATACGTAATGTGATTGCTGTTGTGGTCATAACCAAAACTCGGACCCTGGTAGGCACTAGAAAGATAGTTTGCTGGCAAGTAACCCCACGGGTATGAACCAATCGAGTCTCCACCATTTAGCAGACTGCCAACATTCATATTAGGCCTTGCTTCGCTTCCATGAGAAGATGCACCATAAGGTACATGACCATACTGCTGCTGAAGAGATCCCTTCTCACAAAACACAATCAGTTCACCCAAAATCTCTCACAGTATATTGGATTTCACATTAAATAAGCAGCAAGACCTCTCCACAGAACAATTTAAGTTGCAAGACTTGTAATTTAAGTTGCAAGACTTGTAATTTAAGTTGCAAGAAGATACCTTATTACGGTTCCTAGGGACTTCACTTGCATCTGAACCTAAAGACAACTCCTGAAACAAATCTGCTGTTTCTGCACCGATTAAATAACAATAGCCAAGTCAGTATTTATAATAACAAAGCCTCAAGCTTCAATTGCATAGTCAGAACAAGGCAAATTACTGGTGAAAATCAACCCATAAGCAGACGAACACTAACTAGCAAAAAAAACATAATTTGATCTATCTTCCAATAAAGAGCGAGCTTTATAGACTATGGACACTAATCTATCCAAAATAGACAACCTACGACAGATACTGACAACAATATTATCTTTTGTTCATACTATTGAAGTTCGAAACAGACAACCCAAAGTCCCAAATCAATCGCAAACGAAATGAAACTTCCGATGCCCAAAAAAAGGGTAAATCTTTGGGACAAAAGTAACGTACCCAGGAGAGGAAAGGTAGTGACGAGACGATCAGAAGAAGCGGCTCCAGCCATGTCGAGAGAAGGCAAAAAAAAAGGTAAAAACTTTAAAGGAGGAAAACCCTAGAAAACGTCGGGTGAAGTTGGGGAAATGAAAGCAAAACGCAACCTCGAAAAACCCAGAGGCTTCGGGGTTTAGAGAAAGTTGCTTTCTTTTTTGTTTGTTTTCTTCGTCTTCCCCCTTTAACGTAAGGCGGTGTGATCTTTAACAAAGAACACAACTGCCCAAATGAGGTAAAATTTACGAGGAATTCAAAGCGACAAAAAAAATCTAAATCAAAGCTCAGTTTTTTTTTTCCTCCTTTTAACCCAAAAAGATAAGGCTTATTCTTCTTAATGACAATTTTTTCGTCACACGAGAAGATTCAGAAAATTGACGTTGATTGCTTTGTACTAGAGGGCCTTTCATAATTAAAATATCAAAGAGAACGAAACAATAAAGCATCACCAACATATGATTTTTCCTTAAAACAAAACAAAAAAAAAACTTATGAATGTCCCTCATGTTTTTGTTTAAAAAACCTTTAGGACTTTTGTTGAGAGCAAAACTTAGTGATTTCAATTTGTCTTTTTTTTTCGGCTTCATGTCAATTTGTTTAGGATGTACTCATCTTGATGATGTTTGAACCATACACATATACAAATCGAAGTGATGTTTTAAAGAAAAATATTTACGAAATGAAAACAAATTTGGTCTTCATATTGATAACTTTTTAAAAAACCTACATAAGGAAAACGATTATATATATATATA
>VBRH01000392.1:108422-129844 GCA_014578085.1 Cardamine resedifolia | reverse complement strand
ACAAAAAATAAAATATATTATAAAATTATTTAAATAATAATTTTATAATATATTTTATTTTTAGGATTAAGAACACTATTAAACAAAACTATTTCCACTTATTTAAATATTTTTACATATATACATATATAATATAAAAATGACATTTTAAATAAACTATATGGATTATATAAAATAATTTTATATTTAAAAGAGTTAGATTCTAAAATATTATATACTGAAACTAAATCACATAATGTACTAGATTTATTAAATAATGTACTCTTATTAATGTATACGTAAATTATATAATAATGAATTTAATTAGTAACTTTGAATTAATATGTTGAGAAGTATATAAAATAACATGTTTTAATATAAATATAAAAGAAAATAAATAAGTAGAACAAGTAAATGAATAATAAAAAATAAAAGGATTTAAAAAAAAATGGAAAGGTAGTAATTGAACTCTTAAATTCTGAGTTATCATTGAGCACACCTAACCAACTGAGCTAATTATCAAAAATTAATAAAGTATCAGTAGAAACACTTTTAAATCAGTATGAGGTACGACCCCCACCTCCTTCTTCTGTGGGTCCGCCCCTGTATATATCTATTTTATATTCGTTTAATTCCTATAAACTTTGCTCCCAAAATTGTAAACGTTCACTATTCATTCTTAGTGTGCATAAAAACACCATGAATTACCAATTAAACACCGACTAGTATTAAATATTTTTGCATAGACAAGTGCTAATGTTGCTCGACCATGTCGTGCATTTCCTATCCTAACCACATAAGCTAATCGGACGCACCATATCTAGCTATTGGTTTCACGTTTCATCAGATAAAATTACATTGCAGTTGATCGCACAATAGTTGAACTATATAATGTGAAGATTGTCGAGCTATTAAACCAAAGTTGGTCAAACAAGACCAAACCATCACAATTATCAAGTTGGGCCAATGTTGGGACTAAGGAACCCCAAACAAAGAAATCTGATGGGCATTAAACTCATTAAGAGTGTTTGTTATCTTTGGTTGTTTCTTGTCAAAGAAGGAAGATAAATTCAAGAGGGAAAAGGAGTTGACAATCCATTTTCAACTAGGAATTCAAGGTCTCCAGCTTATTATAAATAGAAGACAGAGGTTCAGCAAAAAGATCATAAAAAAAACACAAAAACAAAGAGAGTTCTAAGCCAAGAGTTCTCAGGTTGTCTTAGTTTTGGGGTTTGGTTTTTCGGGTGGGTTTTTTGTTCTTGTTTCTTTTCTTATTCTCGGGTTTGGGAGCTGGTGTTAGACTCTCTAGGCATAGCTTGACGTTCTCGTTCTTCTTCGTGAGGTACCTATCACAAGACAAACGAAACGGTTAGAGACATAAAAGAGGTTGTAAACAAAAAACTTATATAGGTCTTTAGTGTATGTTTGTGAGTTCAGCTCACACGAGACGTACTCTCTAGTTCGAGAGGAACTCGTTAAATTTCATGTGTTCATTAGCTAACATAAACTTACTTGATCGGACTGAAAATCTTAACATATAAGATTCTATGAGTTCCTCCCAACAAAAATTTGCAATGCAAAACCGCTATACTTAGATAGATTTTGAACATGTGGTCTTGAATGTTGGTATTTTCTCATAACTGAACATATATAGTATACGGAAAAAGGGATTAATAAGTGGGGTTAATACGTAAAACGGTATATGGCATAAACAAGTTAGTAGACAAACTTATAATAGATTGGAAAACGTCTATGAGAGATAATAAACTCAGAAGCCTCGATCCTTCAAGTTTGCTTTCTGGTATATATGTATAATTTGCCTTTTCTCGTGATGAATTTTCTAATTTATATAGTATTAAAATTATTTTTGGAAAACAAAACATAGTGTTCCACCGAATTGATCAATATGTTTACCCTTTGTCTCGCATGTTTTCATTCATTAGTTGTATGAGCGCGGAAAGGACAACATCATCCTCGAGTTCACAGTTAATGACCAATCGCGGCGGAAAAGTTCAAAACATACACTTAATTCTATCTATATATACATACGCATCATTATTGGTCTTACATATATGCATCAATTTTCTTTTATTTAAATTCTTTTTTTTTTTTGTTGAAATTTATTTTTTATCTATGCAATCAAGATTCTCTCTATGTGCGGAACTGCGGATAGCCAAATAAGCCAAAATTGATTGCTTGCAAACAAAAACACTCAAGCCTTACGCAATTATGCGTTTTTAATTTACATATCGGAATCACTTGGCAAAATATGTCAACCAATCTAAAATACCAAATTATTGACTTCGTATACAATGCATTATGCATACAGTGTGATCTGTTTCAGTGATCTCCATGAATTAATGATCATGTGACATACGAGATTTTAACATGTTAAGTTTCTTAACTAGTGTTTTTTAAAAAATAAAATTTTGTTGAGTAAGTTTCTCACTTCTCATCAATATTTAAAATTATTGTATATGCAAAGTTCCATAGATACACACAGCTACTTGGTTTATTGTATATAAAACGTATATACATTATATACTTATCTGACAGCATAAACCGTATCTTAAAACCATTCGAATGACACCTTATCAAAAATGTGCTTTACATGTACCGTTCGTGTATACAATGCATTTACGTCCGATTTTTTTTTAAATACAGTTTTCTTTAGAAACTGTATTTGTACCTGTAAAATACTATTTTAATATTATATTAATTTAAGCCAGAAAATAGAAAATAAAAAAAAATGCACGCGAGGAATCCAAAGCGGAACAGTGATAGCCAATAAATAGCTAACACCATTAGGCATCAGTGATTAGGGATGACGAACGAACAGAAAAAAAAGTTAACGTTGCAAAAATATTTTTTAAAAATAAAATAAATTAGGTATATTCACAAAATATTATTATTATTACCACAAAGAGAAAATATTGAAAAAAGTGAATCAATCCTTCTCCCAAGAAAAAAAAAAATAAACTCAAAAATCTCTTTACAAAATTTGCACCTCTTCTTCATCGTCATCTTCATCTTCTTCTTCATTCTAACCCTAAATCTAGCCGCAACTACCTCTCCCTCTAGGTTTCTCTCTATATCTCTCTCTTTCTCTATGTGATATATCTATCTCCGTCTGTACTCAACAGCTCAAAAGCTTTTTCACATTCAAATCGTCACAGCAGGAGGAGAAAGTAGCCAAATCGGTTTTTCATTTTTGGAACCTTGAGGAGAGATCTGAAAGTTTTTGTTCTGGATCGATCCTGTTCCACTCTCTTCATCGTCCGATCATTGCTATTTTTGGACTTTTATCCAGAAATCGATCTTCCGGTAAAGAGCCTTTGACATCTCGATTCGATTTTGGTGGTGTTGTGCTGTGACTTTCTTTGTACATTTCTTATGAATATGTGAAAGATCGTGATTTTTTTGAAGATTATCGAACAGATTTTGTATTACTGACGAATGTTTACACTTGGACGTTTTGTGAATCTATGTTACTTTTGCTTACGATTTGTATGAGTCTGTGAAAATGAAAAATCAAATAGCAGTTTGTGTTGATTGATCTACGGGGTAGTAAATTTTGTTGGTCTATTGGCGTTGTTATTTTCCAGCTCTTTGTAATGGCTTTCACATTAGGAAACTTGGATTGTTGATGAATATGATACTGTGGAGCCAAATATCTGTGATAAGATATAAACTTGGCTACAAAATGCTTTTGCTTTAGTGACTTTTCGGTTTGATTGAAACAATGCAACACCATTAAGAGTGTTTTGGTTGAAAAGGAATGCTCGTAATGTAAGCTATGGTTTCTTGTTTTGTATTACAGTGCCATTACTTGCTATTTCTATTGATTCGTTTTAAGTATTTTCCTGAAAAAGAATATGTTATACCCCTGATGATTGCTCTCTTATTAGCTGGTTAATTAATCTCCTTATTGACATCAGTGTCAGCTCTTGTCCTTGAAGAAGAATGCTGCAAAAGTCTTTTCCTTCACCTTCTGTTTGTGGATTATAGCATCAAAGAAACTGTTACTACCAGAACCCTTACACTCTGCTCCCAATTTTGTAATGCCACAGGTAATCTAATGAGGTGAATCAAAGAATTTGACTTTTTACATTTTGCATGGAGTAAGAATGCCAGAGTTAAGAAGTGGAGCCAGGAGATCGAGACGTCTTGACGATCAACCTAACCCTCCGCTAGTAGAACAAGCAGAAAATATCGTAATTCCTCCTCAGACTGCAACAAGGAGAAGAGGTGGTGGTAGAGGAAGGGGCAATGCTGCTTTAGCTAAAGGGGCGACACCTCCAAGACCAACTGCTGCAGGTAGGGGTAGGGGTATCAGGTTGACTGACTTAGAGCCAGAACCTTGTGAGGTTCGTCCAGCTGCAGGTCCTTTAGGGGCCACTGAACCTGCTTTAAATCGAGTTGAAGGGGTAGCTGATAAGGATATTGTTGCGGAAGGCGGTAGCGCAGAGAAAATAGTAGGCATGGAAGAAGATGCCAGCATGGCTCCAGTCCCTGAAAGGGTAATTTCTGTTAACGTTATGACATCATTCATCATCTTGGAACTCTTAGATTTTTTGTTGATTTGTGGTTTGCAAGCATGCTAATGGGTTTAAGCATTGTGTCAGCTTTTCATTTTCCTTTGAGAGAGATATTCACTATGATTTCAATTTTTGTATAGGTACAAGTTGGAAATTCTCCTGTTTATAAGACGGAAAGGAAACTCGGTAAGGGTGGCTTTGGTCAGGTTTATGTTGGCAGAAGGGTGAGTGGTGGTAGTGATAGGATGGGAGCAGATGCAATTGAGGTATATTAGAAAAAAATCCTGGTGAAAATTATCGGAGTTAGACCCAAAGAGTGAAGAAATTAAGAATGTTAATTACTTTCCTTTTCAGGTAGCTCTGAAACTTGAACATCGAAATAGTAAAGGCTGTAATTTTGGCCCACCTTACGAGTGGCAAGTGTACAAGTAAGACTTGCCTGTTTCCTTTTTAAATTTCCTGCCCAGTTTCTCTATCTCCTTGTTTGTCACTACTTATCTGTTCTTTTTTTCTTTTTCTGCTGTAAAGTACGCTTAATAGCTGTTATGGAATTCCTGCTGTGCATCACAAGGGTCGTCAAGGAGATTTTTACATTCTGGTAAGCTTTTAGTATGAGCCTGGTTACACGAGATCAATCAGGTACCTTTGCTGAAGAAATATTTACAATTATTTCAGGTCATGGACATGCTTGGCCCTAGCCTCTGGGATGTTTGGAATTCCTTGGCTCAATCGTAAGGACTTTCATCATGCTTTATTTTCATACCAACCATGCTCATGCAGATACGCTAAATTTATTATCATATGTGGTAGGATGTCTCCAAACATGGTAGCGTGCATTGCAGTGGAGGCGATATCTATTCTCGAGAAACTGCATATGAAGGGGTTAGTGCTAATTTTTGTTGTCGCCCACTTCCTAGCTAATAATTTCATTTATTTAGAACAAAAAACATTACCTTTACAGCCAACAATTTGCTATCATTGAGCTGACTTTAATGCCATGTTCATTTTCTTCATCAAACAAGGTTTGTGCATGGAGATGTGAAACCAGAAAACTTTTTACTTGGTCAACCTGGAACAGCTGATGAGAAGAAATTATACCTGATTGATCTTGGTCTAGGTGAGTTTCTGTGAAATATTTGTAAGCCTTTTTATTTTTCCAAATGTTAACATATATCATTATGTCTTATTTCAGCATCAAGATGGAAAGATTCACACTCTGGCCAGCATGTTGAATATGATCAAAGACCAGATGTATTCAGGTATTTTGATTAGTGTATGCTATCTTTCCTACTATATATTGATTACATCTTTATTATGCTTCATATGCAGAGGAACTATAAGGTATGCAAGTTGTCATGCACATCTTGGTCGGACTGGAAGTCGGAGAGATGATCTGGAGTCATTGGCATATACACTAATATTTCTGATGCGGGGAAGGTTGCCGTGGCAAGGTTACCAGGTAGGTTATTTATCTCTCCACTGACAACCTATAACCTTGTAAGTTTCAGTTTTAGTCAATGATATAATGGTTTTTGCACGCAGGGTGACAACAAGAGCTTTCTTGTTTGCAAGAAGAAGATGTCAACCTCTCCTGAACTGATGTGCTGTTTTTGTCCTCCCCCGTTTAAGCTGTTCCTCGAGGCAGTTACTAATATGAAGTTTGATGAGGAGCCCAACTATGCCAAGCTTATCTCGATTTTTGATACTCTCATCGAGCCATGTGCTATATCTAGACCAATTAGAATTGATGGGGCTCTTAAGGTGGTTGAATTTGGTTCCTATGGTTATTTTTTCACTATTTATAAATATTTCCACAAATGCTGATATTTTGCTTTTGCATGAATAGGTTGGCCAAAAACGAGGAAGATTGCTTATCAACTTGGAAGAGGATGAACAGCCGAGGAAGAAAATCAGAATCGGCAGTCCTGCTACCCAGTGGATTTCTGTCTATAACGCACGTCGTCCTATGAAACAAAGGTAACTCATACACATTTGAATATTTTGCTCATCAGTCATTCTTCATTAATCAAATTTCTCTTTATAGCTGACCAGGCTGCTCTGCGGTCTCTAGCAGAACATATTGTTTGCGGCTTTGCTTTTATCGTGGCTTTTAGTTTATACCTATTAGGAAAGATAAATAAGACTTTTGGCTGACAAAAAAGAGATGATATTTTGATACTTGTTAAGGCGAACACTTTCACTATGATGTATCAACACTAGGTACAAAGATGGGAAACTGAACTTGTAGGTTTTTGTATGTATGGTAGGTGGGGTCTGTTTATCTGTAAGATATTAAAGAATTGTTGAGTAGTATGGAAAGATTGAGTTTGGCTACAGACTGCAGCTTTAAATCCTAAAAGTAGAGATATTTGTTCGTTTACATTGCATGGCTTTTCTTTCCATAACGGGTCAATCTTTGTTGCTGTGTAGATATCACTACAACGTTTCAGACTCGAGGCTGGTCCAACATGTAGAGAAAGGTAACGAGGATGGCCTTTTCATAAGCTGTGTAGCATCAGCAGCTAATCTCTGGGCCCTCATCATGGATGCCGGGACTGGGTTCAGCTCTCAAGTTTATGAACTGTCCACAGTCTTCCTGCACAAGGTAAAACAGCTGAAGCATTGGGAGCCATCTATCTGTCATACGTATGCTCGACTACAGCAGCTCACCATTTGTTTCTGGATTCTTTGCAGGACTGGATTATGGAACAATGGGAAAAGAACTACTATATCAGTTCCATAGCTGGTGCAAATAATGGGAGCTCGTTGGTTGTTATGTCGAAAGGTTGGTATTCACGTCTGACAATAACTTTCCTGATGTCTTACTTATTAATTCGTTAAAGCATGAAGCAGTTGTATTTATTCTACTTAATGTAATGTGATAGGAACTCCTTATACCCAGCAATCATACAAAGTCAGCGACTCATTTCCATTCAAGTGGATAAATAAAAAGTGGAAAGAAGGTTTTCATGTAACTTCCATGACCACGGCTGGGAGTCGTTGGGGTGTAGTAATGTCCAGGAACTCAGGCTATTCTGAACAGGTTCCAGTCTCTTTACCTGAGGCATTTCAACATGTTCTTTGTTTCTTTTTTGGGCGCTATAATGTATTAATGATGTTTAAGTGATGTATATTAAGGTGGTGGAGCTTGACTTTTTGTACCCGAGTGAAGGAATACATAGAAGGTGGGAGAGTGGATACAGGATAACATCAATGGCTGCAACAGCAGATCAAGCAGCTCTTATATTGAGTATACCTAAACGTAAAATAACTGATGAAACGCAAGAGACTCTCCGCACTTCTGCCTTCCCAAGCACCCATGTCAAGGTTTGATAACTGATGAAACCCCACACTTGGGATTCTTCTTTGTTCTATGTACTGACTTGTACCTGCATATTTGATTTTCAGGACAAATGGTCGAAAAATCTGTACATTGCATCAATATGCTATGGTCGGACAGTTTGCTGATGAAACATGGAGTATAGTGTTTCAACCTCTTTTACTCTCTCGGTCTATGTTTCACGGATGATCTTCTCTAGAAGCCTTAAAACGTGTAGGTTCGGTTTCAGTACAATCCAAAGGTAAACCTTAACCAGGAGGCCAACCTGTGTGACTGTGTAATGAAGTGAAATTTGTCTCTATGTATGTAGTAAGTACAAGATAAAAAAAGGGAAAAAAAATGAGTAGACGAGAAGCATTATTAATAGAATTGATGAGTAGCTGGAAAAAAATTTATGAAGTTTCTGGCTTATTGCTTTATAAACCTGATTTGAGTAGAGAATCAGAAGGAGGCAGCAACATGTTTGTTATATTGAACATATAACTTTTGGTCAAGCCTTTGCTTCCGAGTTTGGATTAATAAGTGGATTTTAATTAACAATTCGAATTTGGTTTGACATTACTTCAAATGTTATTGGTTAGATCGGGTATAAATACCATTTCAAATTTGGTAAAATCTGATATAAATAACAAATGTTTAAGAGAAGTCAGATACTTGAAAACAACATCGTTTTCAATTAGTTTTTGTTTTATTATACGAAATCTAATACTATTATCTTAATGCTGTAACATGGAAAAATACCAAATAAAACAGTTTATGTGAGCAATTAAACCCTGACAAATAATTTGTTCTTAAAATATGTACATAACAACAATATGCTATGGTCGAACAGTTTGCTGATAAACACATGGAGTATTTATTCTTGTAGCCGCTGTGTTAATGTATGTGCAATGCGATCTCACAAGAAGAGAGGATTCAAGAAATGAAAATTTTGTTTCCCTCCTAAGATAATTCTGATGCTGTAACCTGGAAAATTTACAAATAAAAACCTCTGGACTTGCTTTCTCCTCAAGTAATTGATGTTATTACCAAAAAGTATAATGAACCTCTCTTCTTCCTCATTCTCTATTTCTTCTATTTGCCCCAAAATCTTCTCTGCAAAATCTCTTTATTCCCGAGAGCCCAATATGTGTTCTCCTGATTGTGTCTCTTCATTGTTTCATACTCTCTACCTTTTCTTCACTGGCTTGGTCCCCATCTTCCGTCGTTGATTGAGCTCTGAGATTAACCTCTAACAAAACAGATCCTATCATCAGTCATGGATCGTGTTTTCTTAATTTCACTCCCTTGGATTTGTGTTTGTTTCTTTCATATAAGACTTGTTTGCTTTTAGTTATGTGTGTGGTTAGGTGATCATTAACTCTTGTTTTCTACTATTTGAAATGGGAAAATAATTAGTTGTTAATCACTTCTCTTCAGTTTGGTAACTTGAGAAGAATCCAACAGCTTTTTTTACGGGCTCGGAGATAAACCGGTTTGGTTCAATGTTAGACTAATTCCCTGTTTGACTAACTAAACCGGTCGAACGATTTCAGAAAGCGCCCCCTATATACCCCCCCACCCACATTCTTCAACGATTCGTTCGTCGGCGCTCAAATTAAACCCTAGAACCCTCAACTGAAGAGGCAGAGACGAAAAACAGTCTTTGCGGAAAGAGAAAAAATGAGACCACCGATGCGCGGCGGCGGGAGTTTCAGGGGAAGGGGAGGACGAGACGGCGGCGGACGTGGTCGCTTTGGTAGCGGATATCGAGATGAAGGTCCTCCTAGCGAAGTCGTGGGTTCGTTTCTATACCTAGACATGATGCTTTGATTTGTAGACATGAATGTGCTGATTACTTAATGTGTAGCTTCAACGTTCAAGAAAAAAGTTCAATTTTTTTTATCAGTGATTTCTCATTGACGAATCGTATTCTGCTACTTTGGTTTGTGTCTTTGTTCCTCTTGAGCTAGTCTTGTTGGACTTATTGCAGAGGAAATACTCAACTAAGCTTATTTAGAAGTATGATGCTTTTGACGGATTTGGTGTCTTATTTATTTGTTAGTTTCAGCTTGGAGTTGAGTTTATGGTTTTAATGCAAATTGATGTATTACTGCTTGTGAAGTCTATTTTCTTGATTCCTTTGTGATGATATTTCTTTTTTATTTTTTTTATTTTTTTGGTTACAGAGGTTGCAACTTTCCTCCATGCTTGCGAGGGAGATGCTGTGACTAAACTCTCACATGAGAAGATTCCTTATTTTAATGCTCCTATCTACCTACAGAACAAGACTCAGATTGGGAAAGTAGATGAAATCTTTGGCCCTATTAATGAATCTGTAAATTCTCTATCTCTGTTGTTTTCTTCGCCTTCTTCCAGCTGTTACCAAACTTGAGGTTTCAGACATAAACTCAGTTTTGTTTCTTCTTCAGTTGTTTTCTATCAAAATGATGGAAGGTATTGTAGCCACCTCGTATACCCCAGGAGATAAGTTCTTCATCGACCCGTCTAAGCTTTTGCCTCTAGCTAGATTCCTTCCTCAGCCAAAGTAAGTCGAACTTCTTTACACATTGGCCAAAAGATAGTCTCTTTTTGAAACTTGAAATAACATTAGTTTGCTCTTGTTTTCCTGTGAAACTATTAGTTGAGAGTTGTTTGTTATTTCCTAGCAAACTCCATTAAACGGTACGTCTTTGTTCTTCCAGGGGTCAGTCAGCTGGTGGAGGTCGTGGAGGAAGAGGTGGTGGTAATAGAGGTGGGCTTCGTGGAAGAGGAGGACCTTTCAGAGGTAGAGGCGCTCCAAGAGGTGGTAGAGGATTTCAATCACGAGGCCGTGGTCGTGGAAGCTTCAGAGGAAGAGCATAGATTCGTGTAGAGCATAGATTCGTCTTCTACTTTTTTAGCCTTATTCAACTTGTACCCTTTGTTTTATCAATAAGTCGTTTTCACAGATTCTCAATGTTCTTTACTTTGGCATAATCAATGAAGTAAAAAAATTTTGTTTGCATTAATAAACTTCCGTTGATAAGAAATTAGAAAAGGCTACACTGAGATTAGCACTAAATTTTTATTAGTCTGAAATTGATTCAAATAACAGAACAAGTCAACAATATAGAAAACAGTTATCTGAATTCTTGTCTTTAGCTTCCATGAGGTATCATGAACCCCAGCCTCTGATAGTGGTAGCTTGAGCGACACGGTTAATACCAAGGGTGAAAGCTCCCATACGGAGATCACAGGAGTGAGTCTTACACATCTCTTTCATGTCTTTGAAGCCACAAGTCATATATGTCTTAAGCTCCTTGTTCACCTTTTCCTCATCCCACATGAATCCTTGTATGTTCTGCTCACACACAAATACACAATACATGAAATAATCAGTGTTTTGATTGATTGGGTTTAGATCCGGTTAGGTTCTACATTCTTGGTTTAGAGTCAAACCTGAACCCACTCGAAGTAACTTACAGTGACTCCTCCTGAGTTTGCGTATATATCTGGGAGGATTACAACACCTTTCTTCCTCAAGATCTGCAGAGAAAGATTATACAGAGTCTCTGTTAAGCCGAGTTTGAGAAGAAGAAGAACAAGGTATCAGATTTTCGAACCTCGTCAGCCTCAGGATCAGTTGGGTGATTAGCTCCTTCAATGATGAATTTCGCTTTAATTTCATTTGCATTTTCCCTAATAACAAACCAAACTCAATAGTTTTAGAGGAAAATCCAGACAGAGAAAAGGTTAACTTATATGGCAAGAAACTAAAAAAGACCTATTGATGACACCGCCTAGAGCTGCAGGTACAAGAATATCACAATCTTCAACAAGAATCGACTCAGGATCGATTGAGTCAGCAGCATCAAAGCCTTTGACTCCTCTGTTTTTTTCGGCATGCTCGAGCAAACTCAAGATATCGATTCCATTCATGTTCTTGATGGCTCCTGTGACATCACTCACCGCCACAATCTTCCCTCCTTTTTCACTTATCAACTTAGCCGCCCAAGAACCCACATTTCCAAAACCCTAAAAGACAGAGACTGTGTGAGTGCAGTGCCCTCACACGCAAGTAATCTCTCTGAATATAACATTTTTAAGGTTTAAACCTGGATGGCGAATCGCTGTCCCGATATGCTCTTTCCATGTTCATTGAGTAAAGCCTCTGTTGCAAATAACACTCCTCTTCCTGTAGCAGCATCTCTCCCAAGAGATCCACCAAGATCCTGATCAAAGCATCATCCTCAAGAATCACATCTCGTTCGGTTTTAGAAACGGAAAAAACGAGCTAAAATCGCGATTAGAACGGTTACTTACAATGGGTTTTCCGGTCACAACAGCAGGCGAGTGTCCATGGAATTTTGAGTATTCATCAAGAATCCAAGCCATTGTCTGAAAAATTCATCACTATATTTCAGACAACAGTAATTAAATAAGAACTCCTCTGGAAGTACAAGAAGAAGATTTCGAGATCATGTTTTCGAAACCTGAGGACCGGTTCCCATATCAGGAGCTGGAACATCGGTATGAATCCCAATAAGATCGTGAATCTTCTGAGTGAAAACTCGAGTCAAACGTTCGAGCTCTGAGACGCTTAGCTCGCTCGGGTCACAACCAATCCCTCCTTTGGCTCCTCCGTAAGGTATCTTAGCCACTGCTGTTTTCCATGTCATGAGTTGAGCCAAAGCGTTTACTTCATCCGGTTCGACCTGTCGATAACCAAGATCCGGTTTATTTCATGCCAAAATCGAGTTTCTTTTGGTTCTGTTTTCTAAAAAAAAGTAAAGCAAAAACCTCTGGATGATATCTGATTCCACCTTTCATGGGACCTCTTGCATTGTCGTGTTGAACTCTGAATCCAACAAATGATGCAAGAGTTCCATCATCTTTCGGTATGGTACATTCTACCTGCAATTATCGGTTAGTCCCGGTTTAATGATCATGAACCGGATCGGTTACGCAGATCTGTTATAGATGGAAGAAAACAGCGGAAAAAAAATCGAACCTTGATCTCTCGGAAGGGAATGAGAAGACTTTTCTCGAGCTTTGTGTCCAAACCAAGAAGCCTAGAAGCTAGCTTGAAGTTTCTGTTGGTTGCTGCTAAAGCATTCATGGCTTTCTTCTCTGTTCTTTATTTTGGGGTTTATTTGATCAGATACTCTGATATGAAAACAGTTGGAAAAATGTGATTCTTGCTTATGTTATTGCAAGTGTATATATATATATATATAGAGTTACGTACACTCTTCTTGTATTGCTTTTTTTTTCAAATAAAAGAGAATTTATCTAAGGAATATGAATAACTACAATATAACCTCTATAAATTAATATTCGATAAATTAATAAATTATTCCGGTTTCGAGTTGAATCAGTATAAAAACTGACACATTTCGATAAAATAATAAGATAATAATTTTTTTGAAACCCCAATGTAAATATATAGTCCCATTAATAACATAAATTAATAATCATATAAAACTATAAAAGATAACTAAGATAATTTAGTGAAATATGACTCTATTGTTATTTTTTTATTCATAAATTTACTTTTTTGTGTAACTCATCTATAATTTTTTCATAATATATAAAAAACATGTGATATTATCTTCTCAAATTACATCAAAAAATTATTAAAAATTGCATATACAATAATTATTTCTTAACATGTAACTACCACTAAAAATATTAAAATATTATTTTTAAAATTATGCAAATCTTTCTATAAATTAATGATAAATTAATACTCTATCTAAATTAATAAAATCTTTCGATCATGGTTTTACTGTATATAAGATGATACCCATAATTGATCCTGGTTTTGAGTTGTCAGTGTAGTATGTAACTGTTTAACATAGTTTTGAGACACAATAAAAAAAAGTAATAGTTTTTTAGAAATTGCACATGTCTTTCATGTTTATAAATTAAGAAAATGGAAAAATGATAATCAAATTCGGAGACTAAATAAGCAGAATAAATATATTCTTTCTTTCCACAAAGATCACAGCAAAAATATGAATAAATCAAGAGATATCTCGTAAAACTTTATATAAATGTATCCACTATGATATTTTTCTTCATTTAAGTAAATATTAATGAATGACCTTTATTAAAAAAAATATTAATGAATGAAAACAATACTAACTATTTTAATATGTACTTAATTTTAGATAACCATATATCATTTATTAGTTATATATATATATTGTATAAGAATATTAAACTCATAGTTAACATTTCGAAGTACTCTTTAATAAATAAAAAAACGTCTAGAATTACTTCTTTTTTTTGTTTGGTTAAAATCATTTCGAATTACTTAGTGAGCATGCTAACTAATCGCGCCTGAAAATTATTGTCAAATCGTAAACATTAATGTGGTGGCACGAGAATAAATTATATTTATTTGGTAATATTGCATATTTTTTAATATACGATCTTAAATGAATCTTGCATGTCATAAGATCTTTACGTGTTATTAACTTATTCTATTCTATTAGCCCCTACATATATAGCTTAAACACTTTCGTGAGTAATGACAGAAAAACGTATACACTAAAGTGAGTTAGTGGAAAAAAAACGTATGCACCTAATACACACATACATACAATATTCAGTTTTAATTGTAAATATTCTTCGCATATATGTTTTTTTATAAACTCAAATCAGAATCTTTAGGGAATTAGAGGAGGACACGAGAGGTTGCAACAAATAAAGAAACATAAACAATTACAAGATTCCACCATCAAAGAATCTTTTGGAAAAGAGATTCCCCCATGATTTATGCTTCCACTAATTTAATTGATTTATTGTGGATTTCCACCAAGATTTCTTTCTCTCTCAATTTCCAAAAGAAGATATCAATTTAGTAATAACATTGACCCTAGTGTTTCCAAATTTGTTCTAACTTCTTCTTTGGTCAAACCAATATAAAGTTATAAACATAATACAGTGTCGGCGCAAAAAGGATAACCCAATTAACTGCGGCCTTAGATGGGCTTTATGGGCTTATGTTTCCAATATATGGGCTTATGTTTCCAATATATGGGCTCTCTAGCCCATCAATCTGTTAGTGGAAATATGCCGAAGAAACAAGTGTTTAGGGACCAAGTCTCATCATTACCATCATCACCCCCATCGTTTTCTCCAACTGTCTGACACTCCATTAATGTCGGTTCCCATTTTCCTACTCACAAGTCACGATGACCCCAAGAAACTCAAGGAGAAGGAACAAAGGAACAAGAAGCTCAAGAAAACAATCCCTTCATTCAAGAAGAATCAGAGCACATTGATTCCAAGGTTATTATTTTCTCAATGCCATTGAAAATTACCCATTTTGTTCCTCTTTCCTGTGATCTGCTTTTCCTTTTCTTTTTGAATCTGTGATATCTCTTGGTGAAATGACCTAGATTTTAGATTGACCTATTTCATAAATCATGGGTTATTAGAAAGGATTTGAATTTAAGTTGGTTTGTTGTTCTTTCTTCTGGAGCTACTATTGAATTTTAGATTTATTTAGGCTATGATTCTGGAATTGAAACCTATTTCTTTATGAAAGGACCTACATTTTCTAGCCACATGATCATATGATGCAGAAAAGTAATAATCTCAAAAGATGTTAGTTTGTTCTGTTTCATTGGATTGTAGGAAAAAAAGCTTTTGCTGTATTGAGAAATCAGTGTCTCCTGTTGTGAAACCTTCTTTATTATACCTTTGAAAATTTTCAAAAAGACTGGTCGTTTTAATGTTTTTTGAACGTGTCTTTGCAGATTGATTGCAGTTTCTGGTCGTTTAGTTTCTCTGAGTTTTGGTTATAGATCAGATCAACAGGCAGGGTTTTGAGAATGTCGACAGTGGGAAATTCGACAAACATATTTTGGCAAGAATCACCCATTGGGAAAACTGAAAGGCAGCAGTTGTTAAACCAGAAGGGTTGTGTGGTGTGGATCACAGGGCTCAGTGGCTCAGGTCAGTCTTCTAAACAATCTTAAAGCTTCCAGATTGTGATGATTACCTACGATGCCTTGTGTCTAAAGTTCTTATCTTGCATAAGTCTCTGTCTATATCCAAAATTAATAACCTCAAGCTTATGCAGGGAAGAGCACGTTGGCTTGCTCGCTTAGTAGAGAGCTGTACACCCGGGGAAAGCCATCATATATTCTTGATGGGGATAACCTTCGTCATGGTTTGAATAAAGATCTCGGTTTCAAGGCGGAGGATAGAGTGGAAAATATACGCAGGGTCGGTAAGTACAATAGTACATAGTTGCATATTGTTTATTTGAATTTGGTTGAGGAAAGTCTGAAGCCCAATAAAGTCACTAATACAAATGCAAATCCTTTAAACGGGTGTCTCATAGTATCAATAATTATGGCTTACATATTATCAAAACTGCATCAATATATACATATTGGTATACATGCAGGGGAAGTAGCCAAACTCTTTGCGGATGCTGGTTTGATCTGTATTGCAAGCCTCATATCACCGTATAGGAAAGACCGTGACGCCTGCAGGGAAATGATGCAGGGCGCATCTTTTATCGAGGTAAGCTATTTGAAACCAAGCTTTTCAGTTTCTAGTCCCCATTCGGTTGAAGCATAAAACAAGTCTTGTTTTGATGTTGTGGCATAAACTCTTCAGGTTTACATGAACATGTCTCTACAATTATGTGAAGCAAGAGACCCTAAAGGCCTATACAAGCTTGCACGTGCAGGAAAGATCAAAGGTGAGAGATAACATAAGCTTCAAGGTTCCATATAAACAAAAGATAGCAATTTGCTTTCAATTTTCTTCATACCCATTTGTGTAGGTTTCACAGGAATAGATGACCCTTATGAATCTCCCTTGAACTGTGAGGTATGATCCATGTGAAGACATGATTCTTCTTCAAGATTATCGCAAAGCACGTGTATGTGTGTGAACATGTTTCTCTGTTTCATTTGTTTTGAAACATAACAGATAGAGCTGAAAGAGAAAGAGGGAGAGTGTCCTTCCCCTGTAGCTATGGCTGAGGAAGTCATCTCTTACTTAGAAGACAAAGGCTTCCTTCAAAACCACTAACCTCCACCATAATCTAACGGCTGAGATTTGTTTTTCCTTTCCTTTCCTTTCCTGGATGTTCTCTGTTTTTAGTTTCGTGAAACAATGCAAATTTTTTAACAAGTTTCAAATATGAATCCTTTGCATGCTTCTTCTCTTTTTTTTTTTCTGAAACTGATAATCTTTTCTATACTACAACACAAGTCATTTAACACCACAATTATTATTAAAAAATTCATATGAATTTATATGAGGATATAACGAACAAAATCCATTAAGTTACATATTCTAGTCTTCTAATGTATGTTAGTTTTTCTTTTTGGTAAAAAATAACAATCTCAGTTAAAAACTTATAATAGTGAATGAATTCGTGTAAATCGATTCAAAAAAAAAAGAACTAGGTAGTATTTGAATAAATGAATAAAATAGAGGGGTTTGTTTGCTATTTTCTCTAACTTTTAGATCGTGAGTTGTGCAATTAAAATAGAAAAAACTGAAGGAAACAAAACTCGATCCCATTCCCAAGGATTGAGAGAAAGATGGTGTTGAACAGTCGATTGGTGGAGACAACAGTGAATCTATCGGCGGATCTATGGCAATATATAGCTTGTAACCCTGAGAGACTTCCTCGCGCCACCGTCCTTCACTTCATCTTCTTTATCCCTCTTCTCCAGCTCCGCCGCCTCGCTTTCTCCCTCCGATCCTACCTCTGCTTCGATTCCGGCGCCGGAGTCGATCGCCGTACTCATTCCGATTAATTTCCCACCGCGGTTTCTACAGATCCGTCTGTTAAATTTCGACTTTAACATTTTGTATTTTTTTATTTTGTAATTTGTTTGTTTGTAAAATGTAAACCGGGACATAAAAAATTGAATACCATAATAAACCGGGAAATTTTAAAAAGATTGAAACCAAACCGTATTGTGAGGAATTGTTGTCGTGACAGGAGAGAAGAAAGCAGAGACGTGTTAACCAAAAGACCATCGAAGGTTTCGTGAGGAAGAAGATGAAGTCGCTAGTGGCCCATTTCTCAACGCCTTTAATCACCGCTAGATTCTTCCCTACATGTCTCCTTCATCGACCTTCAATCTCCGCCGTCTCTTTTCCAACCGTCCGCCGCGGATATTCTCCTCTCACCATGGCCTCAGCAGCTCAGTCTTCTTCTCAGGTAGTCTATCTGGGGAATTCTAGATTTAGAGTTTTTTTTTTAATTGAAGCATCTGTGTTCTGATTTTGGAATTTACTGGGTGGGTTTTATTGGTATATTTCAGGAAAATCAGTGAATCTGTATCTTGATTTCGCTCGTTGATCTGTAATGTTTTCACCGATTATATGTATTCTTCTTTTCCAAGAATTATTTTTATATCCTTTCTCTGTCATTTGAGGAAGAAAAGGTCGAATCTTTTGCAAAATGCCAGTATTATGAATATAGCTCTACGAGGATTCTACGTAAATTGAAAGAGGAGAGTTATTTTTGTCAACGATTCTTTGTAATCTCTTTTTGCCTGAAATCATTTTGATTTAATATCTCATTTTTGCTGTATGGTTTCATGTATATGTAAGTTAGATCATTGTGCTTTGAGTTTCAATAGTTGAAAACTTCCAAACTTTGTGTCATAATCAGGCTGTATCACCGGGGAATGTCAACAGTGATACAGATGTTTTCAAATTGATTCAAGCCCACGAGGTAACTAATGTGCCAATTTTGTAACTATGCCATGTGAAGACAGTTAACTGGATTTTGGAAGACATGGGTTTAACTATATTGCTATGTGGTCGTCCGATTTCCAGGAGAAGGCTGCTCGTCTTTCTCCAGTCGAAGAAATCCGAACTGTGCTTAATGGTAGTGTTTGTGGTATGCTTTCCACTTTTTCTCAGGTGAGCAGTTGAGTTTTTCTTCTATGAATATGCTTTCTCAGAGAGGAGATGAAGGATATATGTACACTGAAGTCCTAGGATTCTGATTATTGGCCGCCAGTCCCGCATTATAGTTTTATAAGCCACATTGACTGTATCTCATTTACCGTAATTTGGATCTGGTGCAGAAGTATGAGGGTTACCCTTCAGGGTCAATGGTTGATTTTGCATGTGATGCTGATGGTTCTCCGATTCTGGCAGTTAGTAGCTTGGCAGTTCATACAAAGGTTTGTTGCTTTTTCAAGGACTTACGATCTTTCATCTCTGTTTAGCTGCAATATGGAGCTGTTTGAGAGATAGTTTACAAACTGAAATTGTGTGGATCAGCGAAGTGACGCTAGAAGTAAAGAGAAAGATCAATTATCTGCTTTTACAGATTTAGATGTCTTCGCCTTGTAATCCATCTGGAGATTTTTTGCCGTTTGCAGGATCTGTTAGCTAATCCAAAATGCTCATTACTAATTGCTAGAGACCCAGAGGATAGGACTGGTTTGAGGATCACCCTACATGGTGATGCAGTGTTGGTATGTATTTCGGTGTGTTGCTTTATATACATTTACATTCAAATACCATGCTTGAATGTTTTTCTATGTATCATTTAGGTTTCTGACAATGATCACGCGGCTGTTCGATCTGCCTATTTAGCCAAGCATCCCAATGCTTTCTGGGTAAACACCCGTTCTTCTAATGACTAGAAAGTGAAAAACTTCCCAAAGACAATGTATCATAACATCTCAATTAGTTAACTGAACCTTTTCTTCTTAAAACTCCAAAGGTTGATTTCGGGGACTTCAGCTTTATGCATATCGAACCGAAAGTGGTCAGATATGTTTCGGGAGTTGCAACTGCTTTTCTTGGATCTGGAGGTATTTTTTTTCTGCTTCATCTTATTAATATCATATCTTATGTGATCCAGTTTATGCAATCCCGCTAATATTTTTACTTACTCTCTGAATTATTCATTTCCAGAATTCAGCAAAGAAAAGTTTCAGGCAGCCAAAGTCGATCCTATAGCTCAGTATGCAAAGCCTGTAACGGTATAAACATCATGTCCCCAGTACAGTTTTTTGTCAACATATAGCAGTGGATGTGTACCAACTCCTTTTCATTTCGGCAGTCTCACATGAATAAAGACCATGAAGAGGATACCAAAGCCATTGTACACAATATAACGTCCATACCTGTAAGTGATATACCATAAGTAATGAACATTTAATTCTATGAAATCTGGTTAAGCCTAGAATTGTTTCTTTGATGGACGATCATATCATACTGATATATTCACGTACATCACAATTAAACTGTAGAATGAGTAAATTTCCTTGAATGTCAGGTGGAGAGCGCCAAGATGCTGGATTTGGACAGCCTTGGTTTCAACGTTAAGGTGTGATTTCTAAACATCGAAACCCTTTTTTCTCATCCTTATCTTTTAGTTCATGAAACATTTGTTCTCTTCTTGGTTACAGGCTACTCTTCAAGGGAATACCTTCAAGCTCCGAGTTCCATTCCCAAGACGCGCACAAGACAGAAAGTAAGACGCTCTGAGTTACATTTTTGTTCCCGGTTTCTGTGTAGAGTTAAAACTACTGATTCTCTTTACTAACAGAATACTCTTAAAACTGATAAACTCTTGAATGGTGGTGGGTGTTTCCAGGGATGTGAAGACACTGATAGTGGAAATGCTTCAAGCTGCTAAATCTGTTTCCAATTAGTTTGCTAAAATAAAGATGGAAAGCTCTCTGCCTTATTGAAATTCCTGCAACGGACAAAAAAGCTTCCTCTTCTACACAGTCCTCATCTTATCTATCAGTTGCAGAAGAGCACTCATTTAGTCCTGTATATATCTTAACAAGACAATAACTAAACTCATCTGTGAAAAGAGTTATAAATGGAGATTGTGAAGTTGTATTGGCATTCGTGTATGCTTATTCCAATCTTCATGTTTGTGACTTCAATAGAACTTGGCTTAATTTTTCTTTTATCTTTTCTATGTCACATCCAGTGATAGATTCTCATTCAAGACACATTCTATCAATGTCACAGGTAAACAGATCAAGTAAAGATATTATGTCAGAAAATTAGTGGTTGCACCAAGTCCGTGATTAAGTTATGCCAAATACGACTAAAATACATTATTTGAAACAATAGATTATATGATATAGATCATGTTCCAAGTTACAAACAAGTACCACAAAGAACTGACATTTCCTTGTGTTCAAAATGCTCAACCGAATAATTTCATCTAAAATGCTTTCTTTTTAAGATTGCTTTAGTAAACCAACGAAAGTTAAGTCAAATCAGTACGCAAACATTTCTAGTAAACTAATCTTAAAACATATCATCAATCTGAATCAGTCTCCATATTTCCCATGGCTTTCAATCCTCTTGCTCGTCTCTGCAACACAAACACATCATCACCATTTATTTAGCTAAACAAAGCAAATATTTCATCGGAGTAAAAACGTTAAGAGTTGATACCTTCTTAGAGCTTTTCTTGACCCTAACATCATATCTATCTGGGCACAAATCAGCCAACCATGTTCCAGGGCTCACCAACTGTATATAAATCAAACAAAACATTCTCTCAAAACTGTAATTGTCTACAATTGAGGCAACTTCAAAACACTTAGACAAAAAAAAAAAAAAAA
>VBRH01000392.1:85503-108391 GCA_014578085.1 Cardamine resedifolia | reverse complement strand
AAAAAAAAAAAAAAAACAGTATTGAAAACTCACAAGTAAGCTTCTTTGGATGAGTTTGGCTCTCTTCTTAGGCCTATGAGAAGGTTTGCAACCTTTCATAGCCAAGAAATCTTCTTCCTTCTCTTTGTTTGATAATGTTATAAACAGCTTTGGCCACATACTCTCTTCCTTGTTGTTGCTATCTTCTCCATTGTTCAACTTTCCATCAATCCCAATGTTATTCTCCACTACACCTCTCGTCGTATAATACCTCTCTTCTTTCTCCGGCGAAGATCTCCTGCGATCTGGTTGTCCAGATCTGAGGATTGTTCCTTGTGATCCTCTACATAAATCAGAAAACCCACCAAGAATTTGTGACTATTGAGCAATTCTACAACACTAAAGGAATACTTTTTGAACAAAAATTGTGTGTTTACCTGGAGAATCTAGTGGATTGAAAGAGTAAGGTTTCTTGACCTAGAGACCGAGAAGACTTGTTGCCTCGTGAGATGTGTTGGTCTTTGGCTCTAAGACGTCTCAATCTCTTCTTGTTTCCCCACTGTAAGAATATTTCTTGTTCTAACGATGACATTTCGAATCTCTCTGATCCTCCCAACTGAAGAATTTATCCCAAAAAGACTATTCTATTAAAAGAGAGGATTTTTCTTTGTAAAGAGAATTGAAAATCATAAGAGAAACTGATTTATACAAAAGAGTAAAATCGAAATCGATGAAGATGAGGATGAAATTCCCAGGAAAAAGAAAGTGAAATTTCACCAGAATGTTTATAGCATAAATTTGAGAAAGTAGATTGAGCTTGGGAAAAATTGTTCGCAATTTACCTATTTTCAGGATCCAGAAGCTCCGGTGGATCTGATCGGCAAACACAGATCGATGAGCGAAGAAGGCAGTGGTGATTCTGAGGTCTTGTATGACGTCAGACGAGCAAGACAACCGTAGCCGCTAGTTTCTCCGGCGTCTCTTTCTTTCTTCTCTGTAAATGGGAGGCAAAGGTGGGTTTATTAGGCCTTAGGGCATCTCTTGTATTTATCTCCATTGCTGTCCATGGATGAATCTTTATTAACCGTTGGATTAGAAAATTGACGGTTCGATTTCAGAGTAAGTGAGACAATTTACGGTCTAACCCTTTTTCCCCAGTGGCAAATGACTTTTAATGAAAATCTTATCTGAGTATTCTTTTTAAGTGGGGATTACGAGAAATTACCATTTGAACAGATTCCTAGACAGAAAGATTTACTATATTCTGTTTTTCTATGGGTGGAGAAGAAAACCCTTTTTTTTTGTTTTTATTGTGTAAATTTCTTGCATTTTATGTTATTCTTATTGATTTATTAGCTTTACAAAATTATGCAAATAGTCATTTTCTCAAATTATGCAAATAGTCATTTCTCAACGAATAATTCTCATTTAAATGATATATTTTTCTAAATTTGTGAACGAACAAAAAATATTATAATTAAACTTTATAAACCAAAATTAGTCATTGTGAACACGAATTGACGTCTTAAAAAATGGTTGAATCTTAAATTACAAATTTTCATAAGGAAATTTGAAATTGAAATGTGGCTTCTGCTATAAAAAATTGAAGACTTGAAGTATGGCTTCATGTGGCATGCCTTAAGAATTTGTTTATTTTTAAATCATGAGATGATATATGAACATGAAATGTGGCTTCTTACTGACAATAAAATTACGTGAAATTTCACAAGATATTTACAACAAATCATTAATCTATATTTGAACAAAATAATATAATTTACAAACTTATTATGAACTACAATCATAATAGTAATAATTTATAAAGATTGTGGGTAGATAGGCTCGATCTGACCCGTTGATTCCAGATACAATTACCGACGGGTGAGATTCAAAGTCCATCGTAGTGACCCCCAAAAGATATTTGAGCTCTCACGACAGGAACACCTTTCATAGCAAATATTGCTTCATTGAGCTTTGTTGCATGATTAACAACTTCTTTCATCCTCTGCATCCCCCAATAAACACACAAAAGCAAAATTTGATCAACAACTTCAAACTTTAGGTATTTTAGGGTTAACAAATTACTAGTTTATGTTTGAAAATGTTATATGACTAAAAACATGTTTAGAAAAACATCAAATTTTGACGTTGGTACAAGAAACAATCAGAATACAAAACGCACAAAGATAAAACGAGAATCGTTCTCTTCAATTATGGAGATTGTTCACTTAAACACGTAAACTTGACCTTATCATTTGGTCGGATTAAAATATTCAAAACTTGTTTCTATAATTTAATCAAAAGTTATCAATCAATTATTCATACAATTATCGTCAGATACCAACTAATGATCTCCATCTTAACAAACAAAATTTTCGTTAGAGGATTCATATTCTAATATTCTATACAGCCTTTTATCCAAATCTCACACACTCCCTTGTCTTTCATATCTTATAATTTATCAATTTATATGACACCATTTCTATAACAAAAGTACTTTTATTTATCGTTTAATTAAATAGTTAAAAATATTGTTGTTAGAAATCAGTTATCCGTCTCAAGACGAAGCTATTAAATCATAACCAATAAATAATCATTAACTTAATTAAAAATAAGAAAATCCAAAGATGAAAAAATTAATTAAGAAGATAATTAATATTGATAAATCAGGTTTACCTTATTATCATCATCGGAGTAAATCTGGAACCTGAGCATCTGGTTCTTGTTCTTACAGATTTTGATATTGTTGTGTCCGAGGAAGAAGACACATACAGTAGCAGCAGCAGCTGCAACACCAAAAGAACAAATAGCTCCAATCCCATTGAGACCAACCTTCCATAGATTCAATCTCTCACCATCAATATTATCTTCTTCCTCCAAAATAACTTCTTTCTTGCCTCGCAAGTCATCACCCCCTTCGGAATCAGAGGGTTTCGACGCAGCATCGTCGATCTGAGGCAGAGGAGTCGTGATCCTCGCCGGTGGGTCAATTTTCATGTCGACAAATTCAGTTTCCTTCATCTTCTTGAAGGAAACTGTTGGTGACGGAACAGAGTCCGTCGAAAGGGTCTGTTTTGAAACCGGATCCGGATCCGGGTGAAGATCAGGGTAATTGGGTATGTTCTTGTTCTCGTGATCCAAGACGGGTTCCCAAGCTATGGGAACTTGGAGAAGCTTTGTTGGGACGACTATGGATCTTGGAGGAGGCTCTGTTTTGTGAAGAGGTTCTTGAGTAGATGGGCAGAGGAAGTAATCCATCATCATCGATCCATCATGATCCTCGTCAAGATCAAGGTCCTTGAAGGTGGTCTTGGGGAGTAATTCCCACTCATCGAGATCCATCTCTGCTTGATCAGATCTTTAAATTAGGGTTTTAGTGACTAGAGAAGAAAAAGAGAGGATTTTTTGTTTGAAATTAGTGAGAGATCTTTTGAATTATTGGAGCGAAGTGGGTTTGGTATTCTCATGGAGTAACATCTCTCTCTCCCATGTGAAGGGGGTTTAAAGCTATTTAATAGAAGAGGAGACAGAAGATTCAAACTTAGATATGAGAATGTTTGGATTAATAATAATAATTGAGGAATGCTTTCAATAAAACAAAGATATGAGATTTGAGACAATTTCGCTCCCAGAGAGATGTGGGTGATGAAAGTGAATTAGAGCTTATCTAAGGCAATAATAATGAAGTGACAAAAAAAGGAAGAAGTGGTCCAAAGGACCCATTCGAAGAAGTCTATTGATTGCCTTCTTTGACAAGGTCCTTCAATTCTTCCTCCATGATCAAAGTCTTCTTCCCTATTTTAGTATTTTTTTTTTTTTGTAACCGACCCGGGAGATTAATTCAAATCATCCTTTGGGATCACTATTTTTTTTTGGTTAGACCGATCATATCTTATTATTAGTCAATAGTTTTTATTAACTTATTTTTGTTTACACAGTTAATTTTTTTTAAATTACAATAACCATATAAAGTGTATTTATAGAAATATTTGTTCCGCAAACTTTCTTCATTTTTAATTGAATTCGATATTTTTGCTTTTTTCTAACAAGTTGGTATTTGTTAATATACAATTAGTAATTTATTTGAATAAAAGTGAAATAGTAAAATTTGAATTGGTTACATATTTTATTTCCTTATACGTTAACTAGCTCTGGATAAGGTTTAGTTATATGGATGATATCATGTTGTAGTAAGGGGATTACGAAGAATTTAGTGCTAAATGGGTAATAAAAAGAAAGGCGAATTACGTATAGTTTGATGTGAACACACTACCCATATTTCAGATTTAGTATTATTTTTATTTTTATTTTTTTGAAAATTGATTTAGTATTATTGCTAAAGCTGAGTATCATTGTTTTTGGGAATAACTCGTTTTTGATGTGTTTTCATCTCATATTGAAAATACAAATATATCTATATATACACTTTTCATATTAAAGTTTCTAGACTCTAGATGGTGCAGAGCGAGACTAAGAAAACTTCAAAAATCATAAATGGAGCTGTGATCTTTTCCTTTTTTAACAAAAATATTATTTCTTAAGTTGTCCTTGAAGAAACAAAAGTGATTATTCCTCTTACCTTTTTAATTTAATTTTTGAAGCTCTGCAGATTGTTCTATAAGTTTCTGCTTTGCTCTTTAATTTTGTTCCCTGCTTTTGGACATTTAAATTTGATTCCTTGATTTGGATGTTTTATCAATATTATTTGTAAAATGATGGGCAAGGCTATTGTAAACCATGAAAGATATTACAATACAAAGTCGCGTAGAAGATTCAGACTCGATCAAATTATTTAGTAAAAAAAAATGAGGCCAAAACAGACATCTCAAATTTATAAAACAAAAAGAGAGAAAGATATTCACAAACAGAAGCAAAGCTGTTCCTGGATTTACATGCTTCGATGCAGACAAATAAAACTCAAAAAAGTCATTTAAGGACTCTCAGACTCCCAGAACACACTTAAAGATGATCTCTTTCCAATGCTGCCAACGAGATATTAGAATATTTTTCAAGGGTTTTGATTTTTACCCTTGGGATCAGGATTGGTCTGATGAAGTTTGGCCTAGAGAGACGGATGCCAGCGATGAAGCCCAGGCTTGTGCGTTCTTTGCCCTTTCATGGAAGTTCCTTGTTTTGACGAGACTTAGTTTCAACCATAACCTCCTCACATCGACCATGTGAAGACCACGGCTGAACAGTTGGCTTATCTCTCCAAATCTTCCCAGGTTCAGATTACGGACATAAGAATCCCATAATGCTTTCATGTGCGATTCAGCTATGGGGAAGACGAGGATTGCCATTTGTAAACAGATAAACAGCAGAGACAGTACCAAGAATGGATCTTGTTTGAATATTTCTCTGATAGACGTCCCGTTGCACAACCATGTGATCAGGTTACCACAGGCTGAATCTAAGCTTGTTGGTTCCCCTTCAGCCACATACTGGACAGGTTGGAGACCTGGAAAGCAGGAAGAATAATCAAATCAGTTCTTATTGAATCTTTCAATCTGAAACGTGCTAGTCATAGATTGGAAGTGAAAAGGGACTATTCAAGTAGATTGGAAGAAAATACAAGCAGATAGATATGTGGTTTGGTTTTCACCTGTTGCTTCTTCATAAAACTCAATCAGGGATGTAAGATCCTTTTGACCACGGTACCGTGCCTTTAAAGTTTGGTTTACCATCAGGATTGAAGGTAAGCTATGGATACCATACCTAGAAAACACACTGCAACAAAGCAATTAATGAAATCAGTCAGTAAGAAAAAACAAATGACCAAACACGAGCGGCTAATGAGACGGTTGCACAAGGCAGATAGGGTAATGATGAATTCGCTAGACTATATTTGTTGATCACAAATACAAATCAAATGAATATTTGTTAATGACATGTAAGATAAAGTAACCGCAAACACACATCATTCTTTTCGCATCATCTTGTTGAGATACTGATCATATATGAATAAACTATCTGATCAGGGTACAAGCTTATATATCAGAGTGAGAAAGAAGCACCTTATATGGATCAAGTTAATGAAAAATCTGAAAATCAGTTTTAAGATTATTTACTCTCAACTATACTATCAGTACCCAATTCCTTGATGTGAGTCATTCAATCCAATTCCTTGCTATACTAAGGAGTATGGAAATAGAATAATAGACAATGTAGTCTTCCAGCAAGCAATGCAAAATAGAGGCTACTTACGATGGTAGTGCTTGAGAATGCTCCACAGTTAGGTGGTGTATTTGAGGAAACATGGAACTCAACATATCAAACTTAGGGCGCAGAGCACGTGAGAATGGGCACCAGGAAGCATAAAAGAGTACTGACATAAAAGCATTTCCATGGTTGGAAGCCATTAGCCTGTCCAGTGAGTCTCCATCTACCTGCATAGTGCAAATTTAGACACTGATTAGTTAAGAATAGAGCTACAAATCCAACTTCATGCCCATAAGAGAACCAAATACACCTATTTAAATGAAGCTATATCATCTTTGCGGACAGAGAAGCTACTAACACAATATGCATCAAAGCAAGCCCCAATACAATCGCAATAAGAAAGCAGAAATTGAATAACTTGAGACCCTTATTGAAACAAACCCTAGATAGAGGTCAACAGAAGCCGATATGATGACAAGGTACCTCAATAGGAGGAGTTGGATAGAGAGAAAGAGGGCATTTTGCCTCTAAATGAAACCGGAAGACATCGAATTCGTAATTGCAAACGGAAAAGTCCACCGGAGATGAAGCGAACGCAGATGGAAAGCATGACACAGCTATCGCACACAAGAGGAGAATCGGAAGTCGGGAATCCATTAAAGTCGACAAAAACTAGGATCCGACCGAAATTGCAAAATTACAAAAAATTTAGGGGAAATCTAAGGATGAAGATATAGCAAAATTCGAGGAAGAAAGAAAGCGAAAGAAAGGTAGAAGAATCAAATCGAATGATTAAGATAACGAAAAACTAGGCTAAGGGCTACCCAAGAACAAAACCTAATTTTACAATTGGGGATTCTCGGATCCGTAAATTCACCAATTTTCACAAAAAAAAACAACAGATCCAAAAGCACCAAAGTCGAAATTTTTAAAAATGTTTATTCGTCTCGTTCGATGTGTTTCTTCTCTCTATCATAAAGGATTTCTCTCTTCCCGACACTTTTTTTCTTTCTGATATTTGATTTAAATACCACCCGATCTTAAAAATTCCGGAGCACCATTTAATTTCTTGCCTTGTCCAATGGCAAAAATTAAATTTTCCAGATATTTTACCTATTTAATTTGACATTATCGTTTGCAAGTGAAAGAAAAGAAATAAAAAAACGTGACTTAATATTTTCCATTTAAGAAGATAAAAATATTAACATGGAGTTGTTTTGACAACTCTATATATTTTTTTTTCCATGGTGTATATTCATTAATTTTCCTTGAATACAATTCTTTTCTCACAATGTGATAATGATATAGTTGACTATTTTTGTAAACGGTTGTTTGGTTTTCAAGTCAATTTAATTATGAAAAGTATTATGTAAACAGAAAACAGAGTATATAAGCCACCTCCAATTGTTGCGTTTAAATGATCATGAACCTTAAACGAGGGATTAAAACATATATGGGCCTATATAAATATCTAAGGCCTTTAATTCAGCCCAAAACGGGTCATCGTCAGTCGAAATGTTGTCGTTTCGCTCGGGCTCTGCAACTGAAAAGATAGAAGCTTGAAAATTTATAGAATCAAATAATCCTCCTCAGTCCTGATCATGTCAATCTCATTTTGTGTAACTATTCTTCTTCAGCTTCTTGCTTTGGTAGGTGACCAGCTTAATGATGCTGCAACCTATGTGGAGCTGTTCTTAGTAGCAGCTTCAACGAGGACGTCATTAGTGTTTGGAATCGCAATGCTTCTGATCATCAGGTGTGAGGACTCAGGAAGTTCTCATTGAAGTTTTATTACTTGGGATGTAAAACTCAGGAAGTTCTTGATTTATCCCGATTGCGGGAACCCCCTGACATTTCCGATTTCCGATACTGTATCATGGCTCATCAAAGCCAAAGGCTATACTTCTCAATCAGTAATCTGTGGTTCCCTCCCTCTGCACCCAAATTTTACTCCTTAAAATTTAGCATCAGCGATTGTCTATGTTTTTTATCTGAACGTTTTCTTAATCTTAATATCGTATACTCGGCAAAACTGCAAGAAAACCTTTTGTTACTGAAGCTGCTTTGTTAGTTCCTACTACAGAGCGGCCAAGAATCTTCTTTGCACCCAATAATCCTCTCCCCAAAGCCATTTTCTTTGTCTGAAAGTCTTGATCAGAGAAAAGGATTCAAGTTTTGATTGCTTGTTGTTAATGGTATGAAGATGGTTGTTCTGTTTCGGGTCTGTATATATAGATCTATCAAGTGTTACACACTTTTCACATGGTTATGTCTTCTCAGTTTCTAATCTTTTAAAATGTTAGAAATCTGGCATGTGCTCTTGTTTTTTCATATGACTCTCTCTGGCTGAAATTGAATTCTCATCGCTAAATCTTTTTTATAACAACAAACTTATGTGGGGACATGAAGTCGTTCACCAGCAGAACAATGAGTCCTTGTCACTAATTAAGTTGTTCTCAACCATCTCCAGAGATTTGATCACATGACTATGCTATAAAAGAAATTTTTGTGGCTTAACCTTTTCTATTCTCTACATGTGATGCTGAAGAAAATCATAACGTATCAATGGAGGGTCCCAAATATCACTGTGAGAGACAAAGTCATATGCTTGAGTTGACGAGAGACAAAGTTAACTTCACATCTTCAGGAGCAGCATTTTTTGTCTTCATTGTAAAACAGAGTAATTTAGAACAGACACATCCGCTTCCATGGCTGTTCCAGATTGACTTCACGCAATCATTTAGAGCCTCTAAACGTTGGAGATAAAGATATAGGGAGAGGAAAAAAAAAGGAGTCTCTGTTCAGTTTCAAGATTTGCTGCAATGAAGAGAGCTTTTAGGACCTTTTACATTTTTGCAGTAACTGATATTTAGATTGCTAATTCTTTAAGTGATATCTTTGTAAACTTTTAGTTTTTCGTACTCAGTTGAAAGATTGATCAAGAAAAATGTATCTGCAACTTGTAATAGTTTGATCTTTGTTATACAAAATTGGCATTCACATCAAAAAAAATCTAATCCTCTGGAGCAAACTCTGTTAAAAAGAAAAGAGGAGAAAAAAATGTCATCTATTCACATCAAAGATTCCTCCATCTCTAGTTAATGTTATTTTGTTGGATCATCATCTTCATCCTTGGAGCTGTGACGTTATCCTGATAAAAATGTCTACATGGCAAGCGATTGTCAAGCCGCCCATGGGATGATCAAACCCAAACTCTTCTTCAGCTTTACTTAGAAGATGTTGAAATGAAGGCTCGTTCAAGTATGAGACTGGTACAAAGTGTCTCTGCTTCTTTTGGCTCTCACCGACGTACACAGCAAGAAACCCTTTTGGTGGTGCTTTGCTTGTTCTTGCTAAAGAGCCGCCAAGAATCGTCTTTGCGCTAAAGAGACTTCTCACCAAAGCCATTTTCTTATCTGGATGTTTGATTCTTGAAGCTTGTGAGATTCAAGTTCTGGATTGCTTGTAAGTTGATGATGTTAATGAATTCGTTTATTCTGTGTATATAGATCTGTGGATGAGTTGAAACATCAAACCTGTCTAAAATCAATTAAAAACAATGGTGTCTACAAGTGTGGGACATACATGAAAAAAGTTTTCCTCACATGGTTCTGTTCTCACATTTAAAGCAGAACCATAGATGAAGTTTCTATGTAGTGACTGAATACTACTAAATCTGTCACACTCTGTCTGCAGAACCTTGATCAATACATGGGAACAGGTTAGCCAGGCCACAGAAATTTCAATCTATATAGCATTTGTCATGTGACATGTTCTTGAACAAACTGTGATTGAAACTTGTTTAACAACTTGAAACCTGACCCCATTCTGACCATAGTTTGTTCTGATGATATTTGGCTATCAGAAATTGGTTCTTGACCACAAAGATCCATTCCCCATCTTAAATTCAAGAAACAGGACATAAATCATTACAAGACAATGAAACATGATAGAACAGAGTTGTCCCCAATCTTTCAGTTATTGTAATAATATTAGCATTAGGTAGAAGATGGACAGAACCATGTGAAACTCTTCTGTCCCACGCTTTTTTAGACCACAGATTTCAAAGATCTGAACGAAGTTTCAACTCCTTCATTTGATATATATATATAGTTATATACACATCCCAAATAGAACAACATCTTCATATCATCAAAAGAAAGATATCAAAGAACTCATATTATAAGCTTCAAAAATCAAGACTTACAGATTCAAATGGCTTTGGTTAGAGGTATCTTTGGTGCAAAGAAGATTCTTGGCCGCTCTATAGAAGCTGCAGCGGCAACAGCGAGCAAAAGTCCTTTGGGTACAGCGCCAAAAGGGTTTCTTGCGGTGTACGTTGGTGAGAGCCTGAAGAAACGGAGATACATTGTGCCAGTTTCTTACTTGAAACAGCCTTTGTTTCAAGCTCTTCTGATTAAATCCGAAGAAGAGTTCGGGTTTGATCATCCGATGGGAGGCCTGACGATTCCTTGCCCAGAAGATACTTTCCTCACAGTAACGTCTAGGATCCAAGGATGAAAAACTAATTAACATTTTTCCACTCTGAATTAGAGTTTTTTTTTTTTAATCTTAACTGTAAATAGATTAACAATTTTTCATCTTTCTTGCTGAAAGATTTGTTCATGTAAATGTCAGTTTTGTGTAATGAACGATGGAATCAAATGCAAAATCCAGAATCAATTATCAAATTTGTTCATGTGATATTTGTATACTGTATACCGTAATAAAATCCCAATGGAATTTTAAGGAAGCAGTGACCAAAATTAATGTCTCCATCAAAATCTAAAAGTTAAAGAATTAATGCAAAATGTTTAAAAATACTTAGATGGGTTTGCATATGGAAGCCACTGAATCACCTCAGGTCCGTGATCAACCATCCTCGCTTCTAACTGTAACCCGATCCAGCAACTTAAGCAGAGGGTTCAGATTCAGTTCTTATTGGGCTTTACTTTAGTAATTGGGCTTTGCTCAAAAACACTGCTTTGGCTGGACATGTAAGTCCTTTCATTTAAATCAATTGGCAGAGGGGCAAAATTGGAAATAGCAAAAAGTGTTCCGGAATAATTTGGGGGATTTTGAACCCGACGTGAATCGAACACGCAACCTTCTGATCTGGAGTCAGACGCGCTACCATTGCGCCACGGATCCGGATGTACTATTGTCCTTAACTTTTAAATATATATTAATGAACATATACTGAAGAATCAGTTTCATATTATTGTTTGAAAGATGAAAAAAAAAAAGATTATTGTTTGAAATTTGAATCTTAATGACTTAATTAAATATGGTGGTCTAATTTAAAATAGACGACGGGTTATATATTTTGAAAACCCATAATAAATATTTATTTTAGATTATACTATTCGATTTTTTTTTCCAACACTATTCTAATTTATTTAAAGCTTGTTTTGCTCTTTCAGTTTTTTTTCTCGTTGGAAAATTTCTTAAAAAAATATGACTAATGCATATAATTAGTTTTCAAAGTTTAACTCACACCAAAAAGAACTTTTGAATGAAAAAAAATTCCAATAATATTTAAATATAGTATATTGTTTCATAGATATTTCAATGACTTTTCTCCATTTCTTATTCGATTAAACGAGATGATATGAAAAATTAACATACACAAAAACATTCAATAGCAAATGGATTGGGAACACATTGCACGTGACACCCTACTTTGCAGTGATGACTTTCCGGTGTCGGAACCTGTCGCGAAGCTTCATGATGCAACACAACTTGAAAAGTTTCTTCAGGTAATAAACGTGTTGCCTCAATATTCCGAATTGATATCACTACAAAACCAAAATATTTATATTACTATAAATCCGAATTTGGATGTAGTTTTTTTTACACAAGAATATAAAATTTACCGGATGTAATCGCCAAAAGAAAAACGAAAGCAAACTTCATTGACATTTTTTCTGTTTTGAGATATTGAATATACTGGTGTCTGACCAATGGTGGAACCATTTTTATAGAATGGAAAGATGGTAAGGTCTTAATCAAATATTTTTTTATCAAATTATAAAAGGAAAGTCATTAAACTGTATTTATTCTTTACCTAAATCTAACAAAAATGTCAAGATTAAATCATGACGCTAATTCCGGAAAATTTAATACATTTTTACTAAATATAGTGGTCAACCAGGGACAAAAGGCCATTTAGGATTGACAAGATATGGAAGTGATGATTTTCATTATACAATGGTGATTACATTTATACAAGACTGAATGTGTAGAAGAAGGAAATACAACAGTGTACAGAGTTATGGAGAATATATGATTGAGGATTATGAAATCCCAATTATCATAAATGAGAATCACTATTAAATATGTAGCTAGCTTTCGCATTACACTGCTCAATTTCATTAAATTTCGTGTCTTGAGAGTTTGAAGATGCAAATATTGTATATTGCCTGAAACTTTCCATTAATTATGCATAATGCGAGGAACCTGAAAGTCATGGAATCAAATATACTTGTTTTGCTTTTTTTTTCATCCTTTTCTCATTGGAAAATTTCTAAAAACAATATGACTAATGTATATAATTAGTTTTCAAAGTTTTACTTCACACCAAAAACAACTTTTAAATAAAAGTTCCTCATATTATTTTGATATCTTATATGTATAAATACTCCAATAATGAGTATATCTCATAGATATTTCAACGACTTTTTTCAGACAATTCTCAAATATAATAATTAATGTATGCAACAAATTTAAAATAAGTTTTATAATTAGTGAAAATAATGATTACTTATTCGGATTAACGAGATTAGGTTCGATCTAACATAAAACCTATATGAAGCAAGGATTTTAGATCCTAAATATATTTTAAGGTCTCTAAATTTGACGAAGATAAAACAAATTTATTTTGGATTTTCGATATCAAATAATTTTGGGCCGATGCTTAACCAAATGTTATGAAAAATCAGCATACACAAAAACACTCAACAAAAAATGGATTGGGAACACATTGCACGTGACATCCTTTTTTGCAGTGAAGACTTTGGCTTTGCTGTGGCGAAGCTTCATGATGCAACACAACTTGAAAATTTTCTTCAGGTAATAAACGTTTTGCCTCAATATTTCGAATTGATACGATACTCATCACTACAAACAAAAATATTTATTATTGTAAATAAAAATTTGGATGTATAACTTTTACAGAAAAATTATAAATTTACCGGATGTAACAGCCAAAAGGATAACGAAGACAAACTTCATTGACATTTTCTCTATTTTTTTAGATATTAAATATAATGGTGTGTGATCAATTGTGGTAGTGGAACCTTTTATATAGAATGAAAAAATGGTATTGTCTTAGTCAAATATTGTTATTGTTATCAAATTATAAAAAGAAAGTCATTAAACTGTAGTTATTTTTGTACCTAAAGTTAAAAATCAAAGCTGATATATTTATTCATTAAGTTAAATTTATAGAACATGGCTCTTCTTATAATCATTTAAAACCTGTGCTTTGTTTTTTGTTTTTTGTTTTTATGGATGTTGTGAACTAAATTAATCTAATATATGGTTGTAAAGTTGCATTCTATTTATAGTTTTACTATCAAGCTTAGCTACAAACAAACGGAACCTATGGGCCCTTGGCACAAGCCAGGGAATCGGCTGCTTAGGGTCTTTTACCAAATACACGATATTACTCTCATGTAATATTTGACATGTGGGCTGGGCATTCATTCCAATTTAGTGTGATGTTTATTATTTTTACGTAAATGTTAAGTTTTAAAATTTAAAGTTTGAGGCATATATTTTTTTAAATGATCACGTGAGTTTACCGTCTTTTCTTAAAGAAAATAAAACATATCACCAAAAAATAATATTTAAAGAAAATATGATCATATTTTTTGTTTCGTGCTGAAAAATTACCCATTGTAATAGAAGACTGATTAGTTTATCTTTGGCTGAGGTTGTATAAATTCGGTTTACTAATTTTCCAATCAAACCAGTTGAACATAACCGACGCCATAAAACACCTGATTTTTCTGTTGCCAGTTGAATAGAAAGTCTAAACCGGGTTTACACGCCAAGATATTATTAGGATTTAGGACTAAATTAATATAATCAAATAATATGATTGGATGTGGGTAATCGAGAATCATAAACCGAAATCAGAGCCGGTTAATATTATGCAAGGCTTTGTCTGTTAAACAAAGCAACCTAAACTATTTTTCCGTTCATCGAATTTCTGGAAATCTGTCAGTGAGTTTGTCTCCTACAAGTCTCTCTCTCTCTCTCAGCTTGATCTGACTCTGAATTTAATTCAACTACTTCTTCTTCTTCTGACTCTGCATGGGTTTTTGTTTGTTTTCTCCTGGAAAGTTCGATTTGAGAAGATGCGAGAAATCTCCATTTTTTAATGCATCTCTTTGATCAGATCCTAAGCGTGCTTCGTTTCTCGTTCAATTCAGCGATAATATTCCTCGTTTGACCCTGGAAGAGAGCTCGATTTCGGGCGATGGTGTTCAAATCTAGGATAAAATGGATCGCGCTCTTCGTGCTCATCTTGTCAATGGGATCTCTGGTTGTTCATCTTTCCATCACTAAGTCTTCAGGTGTACAGTTGGCGTATTCTGCAAGAGATAACCTTTGGCAAGATTTCGATTCCTTGTTAGGGGCACAGGTATATTTGAGTTGTATTGGATTCTGGGTTTGCAATATGAATGGATGATTGAAGAATGTCTTTTTTTTGTTTACTGTTGCAGGATTTTAGGAATAAGCACTTATGGCGCCCTGTAAAATCTTTGGAGACGTTGCAGCCCTATGCCAATCCAAGAAATACTTATCCGGGTACTGTATCTAACTTTGTTAAACGACTTGTTAGATTATACCATTTTTATTTAAGCTGCTTTTATGTCTCCCTCGTCAATGCTCAATCATATTCAAGACTTCAAATTGGAGTGTCTAATCTGTAGCAGTGTTTTTCCCAGTTTGTATAAAACGATAAAGATATGTGAAAGCCATTATGGATTGGTGTATGTTCTGTTTGAACATGAAAAGTCTCTTGGACTCTTTTGTGATATTTGTTCTTTCTAATCTTTCATCTATTTTATTATATTTGTCTCTTTGCAGCTCCCAGTTCAAAAAACAATCGTTTCATTTATGCAAAGATATTTGGTGGATTTGACAAGATAAGATCTTCTGTATGTATCAGTTGACTCGATAATCTAAGATTCCTCTTTTATTTTTTCTCTTCTGTATGTTGATAACGTCTTTCCAAATTTTCTAGATATGTGATCTTGTCACCATATCCAGGCTTCTAAATGCTACTCTTGTCATTCCAGAGCTTCAACAAAGTCTTCGCTCAAAAGGCATTAGGTACACCTAGCTCTATCCACTATGTTCTTCTTTTTATCTTTGTCTTTTGTATCAGACTCTTTTTTTACTCTAGTTTATTTTTACATGCTCTGCAGCAACAAGTTCAAGAGTTTCTCATATCTTTATGATGAAGAGCAGTTTATAGCCTTTCTTAAAAATGATGTTATAGTTACCAAGACCCTCCCTGAGAGCTTGAAAGCTGCAAGAAAAAGGAATGAGTTCCCTCTTTTTAAGCCCAAAAGCTCTGCATCACCTAAATTTTACCTCGAGGATGTATTGCCAATGTTGCAGAAAGCTAGTGTTATTGGATTGATTGTGTCTGATGGGGGATGCTTGCAGGTACTGAGAGCTTTTTTTCCCTCTTACCGTATTATATCTTGTATGCAGTAACTTCTAAATCTGTAGAGATCTTTGAATGGATATATTTCTGCTTGCCAACTACCATCATTCGTCATACCATGTTTTTATCATTTTATGTTTAAATGTAAAAAGAAGTTGTTAGATTAGTTAAACAAGGTGTTTTTATCTTCAACAAAGTTGTCTTGTTTTCAGTCAACTTTGCCAGCTTCAATGCCTGAACTTCAAAGACTGAGGTGTAGAGTTGCCTTCCATGCCCTCCAGCTTCGTTCAGAAATCCAGGTGCTGGGAAAGAATATAGTTGACAGGTACTTGTGATACTTCATTTAAAATTTAATTGACGAAAGGGACAAAAACAGGAGATAGTTACGGCTTTGGATTATTAAGGGGGGATAAATCATTACATGCTACATTTTTTGTTTCTAAAAATGACTGTACCTATGTATCACGGTTTTGTCCATCTACCCCCTAAGAACCCCACGTCCCTGACATAATTGAGATACGTAATTTCCTTTTTCTAGGTTACGTAAATCAGGTCAACCATTCCTAGCTTATCACCCTGGCTTGATGAGGGAAAAATTGGCATACCATGGCTGTGCTGAGCTTTTCCAGGTAAAATTTTTCATCCTTCGCCATCTGTTGTCTTTCATAAACAAAGTGTTTATATCAGCTAGGCTTGTTGTTCTCTGTCTACCCTTTGTGCTTGAGTTACATGGGGAAGTAGTTTTTGACAGTGGAATCAGGTTCTGACTCTACTCATCATTTCAATTCTTGAAGGATATTCACAGTGAACTCATCCAGTATCGGCGGGCTCAGTTGATCAAGCAGAAGTTTATTTCAGAAGAACTTATTGTAGACTCGCACTTGCGCAGGGACAAAGGCTTATGTCCTCTAATGCCAGAAGAGGTAGAACCTGAAGCTTCTCTCAAGCTATGCTAAAAATGCTTAGATGAACCCTCTATGTCTGCCTTCATAAATTCTTTTGAAAGCTAAAACTGTCTCGGAAACATGTACCCCATGTCTGCTTGAATTCTTGGAGTCTCTAAGGAAGCTATATATATGCAGGCTCATAAGTTTCTGAGTTTACATGTAATACACTGTTTTCATTCCAGTCCGTTATGCTGACTTACAAATGCTCCAATTGGATTGTTTCTTTACCGATGTTCTGATTGAACTACATTGGCTTTATGATGCTAAAGAGTTAATTGTTATTGAAATTTTGCAGGTTGGAATTCTTCTGAAAGCATTGGGTTATTCCCAAAAAGCTATTATATACTTAGCTGGTTCTGAACTATTTGGCGGCAACCGAGTTTTGATCCCTCTTCGTTCCATGTTCCCTAATTTAGTGGATCGAACTTCTTTATGCAGCATGGAGGAATTATCAGAATTGGTTGGTCCTGAGGCACCTCTTCCAGAAAATACATTTAAAATGCCTCCTAGAAAAAGCGATAAGCAACTCAAAGAAGAGTGGAAAAAGGCAGGTCCTCGGCCTCGACCTCTCCCTCCTCCTCCAGACAGACCTATCTACCAGCATGAAAAGGAAGGGTGGTACGGCTGGGTTACAGAGAATGACACTGAACCAACCCCTTCACCTATGGATCTTAGGAATCAAGCACACAGATTACTGTGGGATGCCCTTGATTATGCTGTATCTGTAGAAGCAGATGTGTTTTTCCCTGGTTTCAACAATGATGGAAGTGGATGGCCAGATTTTTCAAGTTTGGTAATGGGTCAGAGGCTCTATGAAAGACCCTCTTCACGAACATATAGGCTAGACAGGTAAGCAGGGTTATTATTTGACAATTAATGACTGCATTTACCTTCTTTCCCCATAGGTAGATTGATTGCACACTTGTTATACGGATAAACTTCTTTTGGGTTCACTAAACCCGTAAATTTAGCTGATACATGCATCTTATAAGTCACTTACTTTTATGGAATTTCTCTATTGCAAATTCATTAACTGTTCACTGGTTTACTCAAACAGGAAAGTTATTCAAGAACTTTTCAACATTACCCGTGAGGACATGTACCATCCCAACCGTAATTGGACACTTCGTGTGAGGAAACATCTTAACTCAAGTTTGGGTGAAAGTGGGCTTATCAGGCAATCTATGCTGTCAAAACCCAGGTCGTTTCTTTCGCATCCACTTCCTGAATGCTCATGCAGAACATCGGCTCTTGAGGATTCCAGGCAAATACGAGGTGATGATGGCAGATTTCTATATGGAGGTGAGGATGAATGCCCTAAATGGATAAAATCCGCTGGAGTGGAAAAGAGTAAAACAGATGATAATGATCAGCCTGATTATGAACATGACCTTCTCGCTGAACAGTCGGAAACTGAAGAAGAATTTGCAAAAAGTAAGGTGGCGTCAGCCTTTGACCAGGATGAAGAATGGGATCCTAATGACTAGTGAGACAACGATGAAAATTCTGCCGTGAGGTGTCATTTGATTTTTCCCAGATTCTTTCAGGAAAGGTGAAGAAGCAAACAAACAGAGGTTCTTTTATTGTTTTCTATAGTTACAGGCTTTTTTTCCCCTTTCTGAGAATAAGCTTCTAGTGTTATTCTTTTTTTTAGTAGCTCCATGCAAGTTAGTTGCATACTCTTTATACATCAAAACCTTCTCAAAGATATTGCCTCCGGATGCGCTTACACAGCGAAGGACGACTGTTATGCTCCATCCTTCTCTGAGGTCTTCCCTTGAAGCAAATGTGGAGCTGGAGGTATCTTTTGCTCTTCTTTTTCTCATCATTGTAAATCTGATTAAGGTTCATATTCAGATTCTTTTGTCTCTTTTTCTCCAAAAGTTTTTTTCTGGATTTGTTTTGACACACTACAGATATAAAGGATACACGTAAATTTCAACAGAATTTTAATATACACTTTACTGTCTCCTGATTCAGTTCACATTCATATTCATTAGGCTGAGATGTTCACTGAAATGATATTAGTTAATTCATGGATCCAATCAAAAGAATACATCATTTTCATAGTAACAGTGGAAGGTCAATAGTGCTCGATGCAATGATATGCTGTTGTATACAGATGCTTTAGAAGCAGGGCAGAGAGAAGAGAACTCTAGGCACCATTTTTCTGGGTCCATGGTTTGAGAACAGAGATAACGGTAATGATGATGATGATAAGCAGGATGAGGATGGCAATGCACATCCATTTCCTCGAACTTTTCTGGCTTTTTACTGCCTTTGTTAGGTGATTGTTTCCGGATTGAACATGATCCACGGCACTCGAGACCTGTTAGAACAGAAACAGAGTAAGGACTTTGAAGAAATTTAAACTCAGGGCTTTAAAACAGGTAGTGAGGAGGAGACTGTTACCATATTCTCTATGTTGTCTAACATCTCTCCCTGTGCATCTACCAGCACGGCCATATCGAGAAACACCTACACCAATAACATAAAAGACAAGCATCGATGGTGAATCAATCTAAAAGATTTTTTTGTGGTAAATCGGATTGAGGTTCACCTGTTGTAGGTCAAGAAGTTTCTTCTCTAAATCTCTGACAGCGTCATGGCGTTCCTGAATCTCCGCCAGTGTATCCATTATCTGCACAGAGCCAGCAGCAAATAACCTAACTTGGGACACACGTAGCAGTTATCTTGTTGCATAGGTAATCAGATTTGATACTAACCTGACCTCGTCCTTGCTCCCTGATTGCTTTCTGGAAAATCTGCTCACTGTCTCCAGTTTCAATCAATCTATCAACCGTCTACACACCCGAAAACGATTATCATAAACTCATTCAATAGATTTTAGTAAATCAAGAAAAGTCGAGTTTAAGTCCTTGCCTCTTCATCAGCTCGTTGGCCAGTCACTAACCATTGTCAAGAATTAGATCAACACAAAACAATTAGATCTGAAAAGATCATTAATGAAACATGTTGAATCTTCAGATAGATTCTGAATACAACAAACCTGTAAACACACGCCTCTCTACAACTTCTCTGTACTCTTGTTGAATGTGCTGTCTTAGAGTCTGCAGAGAACAAACAAGGTAAGAGTTTTGCTTTCAAAATTTGCTAGAAACCTTCTTAAACTTACCTGAAATTCGGATATCTTGTCCTTAAACTTCTTCTTTACCGCACTGTCGATGAATTTAAATAAGAGAGACAGAGAAAGAAACGAGAATCTTGAAGCAAAGCCATAGATTCAGGAAATAAAACTCACATAGTTGTGACAGTTCTTGTTCTGTCTACTCCGGTTCCCTTCCCACAACCCGGTTTAGTCCGGTTCTCCAAATTCTGAAAAAATCAAACCAGGTCTCTTTATGTCTGAACTAATGAAGCAATGTATTTTCATCTCTAATAAGCCAAACCTCTCGATCCAGTTCCTCGATCTTTCCTTTGATGAAACGAGAGATTCTTCCCACTTCATCAACATCTCTCTCCATCCTCTGTTTGATTGCTGCAGAAGAATTTAAAAAAAAAAAAAAAATTTCAATCTTTGATCAAGAACTTGTATCTGAGTTTTAAATATGGAACTTGTTTTGGATTACATTTCATCGCAGGAGCCTTAGTGACAGCTTTAGTTTCCTCGTGTGCTCCTTGAAGCTTCTTGAGATGCTTTTCAAGCTTCTCATATTGCTTTTCGATTTCTTGGACCTGAACAGTTGATATGATCTCAAATTCTCAAAAGATACACTCATTTTATACTGATTGAGAAGAGTTACAGAGGGATTACTTTTTTGAAGAAACCAGAGAGCCCGAGATCTCCAGAGTTTCCTGGGCCATGTCCTGACTCTATATCGCTTCTATTAGAGCGATCTCTGGAGAACTCTAACGAGCCCTGTCCAATCAAAACCATTTGTCACATCATCTTCCATTAAATCCAACATAAATTAATCTCAAGAATTATTTGATCATTCTGTTTCTATAAAACAACTGTTGAATCTCACAGGGGCTATCATCATCCCGGGAAAAATGTAGGATTAAAGAAACGTTATCTCGTAAAAATCTTGTAACCCAAGAAATTTTAAACCCTAAGAGTCCGAGTTTCCAATTTCCAGGAAAAATACGTTACTTTTTTAATCATATTTACACGGAAACGTTCTTGGATTCGAAAATAAAATCGCTGTGATCACGTACTGTCCAAAGCGAAACGGAGAAAAAGATATAAAACGAACCTTTAAGAGGTCGTTCATTGTCGGAGAACCTGAACAGAGAGAAAGATCTACAAAAGGAGAAAGAAACTTATCGAACAATCAACCAAATTTCAGATATACCATGAACAAATGTATAAAATTTAAACCTAAAATTGCATAAACAAAACTGAAGAAATGGCCATAATTAGGAAGGAAAACAAACCTGGTTTTGAAATAAACCCAGATCTCTCTTGTTTTTTTTTTTTTATTATCCTAAAAATTAATTAGGGGGAAGAAGAGAGAAAAGGAGCTTCGTTGTTACCGTATAAATCAGAGCACAAAAGATGAGATTGTTAGAGACACGTACGGTTAAGGTCAACGGCTGAGATTTCAATATTATATTTTGTTCTTTATACATCAAAAATAAAAATAAAATGGTAAATCCCGTTGTTGACAGATACTAATCAAAATCTTATTTTGGGACAGTATATTTACAAAGAGAATCAAACCAAACAGTCTGTAGCTTTCTTACTACACAAGGAACCCTAATATTACACATGGGCTTCATTTATCTACACAATCAATGTATAAAGTTAAGTCAGTCACAGAGATTAGAGGTTTGAATCCATGAACCAAGTGTCTTGATACGGGCAAAGGCTACACCTGCTAGAGTCTGCGTTTAGTATCTGAAACAAGAATACCATTTGAATTTTCAGGGAGCGAGTTTTAGTGTTAGCATACATACAGTTTTTAAAAATTCGAAATCTCGGTGTGTGTGATATTTTTAGAAATTTGATTGATATGATGATTTGTTATATTCTTACCATTTGGGAATTTGATGAGACAAATAAAAGTTAATTTTAAATTCGGATGAGAAGTTGAACCGGATAAAGCTTTTAGGTTGTCGTTTGCTTGGTTTGGTCTGGGTTGTAAGATCTTTTGCAAAAACGATGTCGTTTGAGTTTACCAATAATCTCTACAACTAAACGACGTCGCCTTAAAATATTGTAATTCAGAAGAAGAAAAAAAAAAGTAAAAAAAAATTCTGTTTGTTTGAAATTCTGATGATGATTGAGAGTTTAAAAGAGAGTCTATGTGAATTAGCCGTTTAACGGTAACTAACTTAAACTTTCCTTTTTTCTATATTGTTTGTTTGACGTAAGCATTACAAGTATTCTTTATGCAACCTAACGTCATCTTTCCCTTTTTCCTTTTTTCATTTTTCCTTTTCTTTTTTTTTTCCTTTTCTGAGTGATTTCCTTTTTTCGAACCTAAACCTTCCTTTATAAACTCATCTCTTCTTTCATGAGAAATCAAAATTCTCATTCTTGCAAAAGACCGATACATAGCAACGTTTTTTCTCGCCGGAATCTCAATTTCCGATCTCCTTATCATTATCTCCTTCTCCTCCATAAAACATAATCCTCCTCTCCACCACTTCGCATCATCTTCGTCAACCACGACGAACTCAACGATCATTACCAGCTTTGCCTCAACCGATGCTCTCCGTCATCAAAACTCCGACTTACTCAATCTTATCCTTATCTCTACTTCATCTTCCTCCACCGCCTCTCCATAACCGTCAACAGATCTCCGATTTCGCTACTCAAATTGCGGTTTCTAAGCATTCTCGTCCCGCCAGGAGAAACAATCCGGAGAGAAACTCGTTACCTAAAAGCATCTCCGTCCGATCTCCGGGGTATCTCAGGGAAGAAGCCAATGGATATGAAGGTGCAAATCGCCAACGAGTCCACTCAGCTCCGACTCGGTAATTTCTTTTTCTTTTTCCAATTTCTATTTTCTTCTTTTATTTATAATAATGACGTCATAAAGTATTCTTTAGGTTGACGGCACCTTGACGGCGGATGCTACGTAAGTATTCTCTACTCTTTTTACAATTAGTTTCGTAAAAAATTTGTTTTCCAAAAATTATATTTTAAGTA
>VBRH01000392.1:60162-84596 GCA_014578085.1 Cardamine resedifolia | reverse complement strand
AAGTTTTTATTTTCGGATTTATAACTAAAATTTAAGATTTTCAAAAATTATATTTTAAGTAAATAAATTTTTTATTATATATAAAGTATTTATGTTTTAAAGAAATTTCATGAAACAAACTTAATTTGATATCCCGTCTTTAGAGTTTTGTTTGGTCAATTAGAGATGTTATAAATAATATGTTTTTATGTGATGTAAATTTTTAACACTATATTTTCTGAATTTTTTATTTGATTTTCGGATTTATAACAAAGTTTTAAAATTTTCTCGAGAAAATAATTTTCTATGTAAATCTTTTTTATTTAACTGGAAGTTTTAATTGTACAAAGTTCCTAATGTAATTTTGGTTCGTAAGTTTTATATATGTAGACTATATATTTGGCACTGTAATGTTTGTAGTCAATCTGGATGTTCCTAATTTCACAAGACACTACTCTGTTTATAATATTCCTCTTTGCTCATAAACTCTTCAAAGGCTTTACGTAACTTTTTGTGGAGACAGTTGCAACTTACGTAACCTTTTACATTTCTGATTGGTAACTTCAAGTCAAATTTTAGAATACACAAGGGAATAAGGTTATTAAAACAATTATCTAAACTGTATTATTATTACTAAATAAGAACATCTAAAATGGCTTGTGAAGACTAATAAAGAGCTTCATGTACACCAGTGATGTAAATAACCATACCATGTTACTTTGACTACCAAAGACTAACAAATCCAAAGTAAAAAAAAATGTACAGTGTACATTTACAACAATTTTGAGACCTCTTGAAGAGCAGTAATGTCTCATTCACTCATCATCAAGGTTGGTTTCTGACTACCTTCACGCTGCTGTAGAAGCGGCGGAGATCCTTCATGGCTTTTTCTTCGATCTGGATTGATCGGATTGGTGAAGGAGCATCTATCTCTGGTTTGAACCAGCGATTAGTTCCAGGTGAATCTGATGGAGATCCTTGCCCGGTTGTGACAGTGAAGCCTGATGTTTTTGCCTTTGGACTGTGGGACAGAGACTGTTGCTTCTTCACCTGCATTAGACAAGACAAGAGAAAGATGAGCTTTCAAATACAAGCTGTGATGCATGCAACAAGACAATCTTTCCTGTTTGTTTCCAAAGAGAGGAACAACGTACCTCCTGCAACTGGATATCTCTGAGAGAAGGTCTAGACAAGTGACGAGGAGTTTCAGAGGAAGCCCAAGGAGGAGTTCCTCTTTCCACATCAGATTGTTGCAAACTTTTGGCTGATTCCACCACTGGTATCGGCTTTGAAGTCAAGAAAGAGCTCAGTAATATCTTTCCTTGAGATTTACCAGAAGAATCATCACCTGACTGATTTTTACTAGTCCTAACAGGTTCATGAGGCCGAGTCTTGCTTTGTTCGTCTTGAATATCCCGGAGGGAAGATAATCCTTTAGAAATCTTAGCTCCACCCCACACAGGACCTTCAATCTTAGGCTTTGGTGTAGGAGCAATAACAGGTTTAGGGCTATCATCAAGAGCACCAGTCAAAAACATGGAAAGCCCACCCTTTCTGTTCTTCTTCTTCTTTGCTGTTGTTGCAACTTTCTTGCTTCTCGGCGAATCAGCTGGATTTGAGAGTGACACAAAGTCTGATTCTTTGGGGAACCCACTAATCATCGTCATATCCAACATGGCACTGTCATCCTATTACAAGTAAAAAGCAAAAATAATTCAACTGCTTAAAACCATAACTAATTATGATCAAACCTCAACAAAAGACATTTTTTATCATGAAAACCGGTTGTGAGACTAACCTTTACCTTGATAGCTTCCAAGATTTCTTCCGTTTCTTCATTCTGCAATGTATCTATTTCCACTTTAACTTCACCAAAATCAGGGAACGTCTCTACCTGTGCAAACCTCTGTTTTCCCTTTTTCTTCTTTTTACCTTTCTTGTTGGCCGCCTTTCCATCTAGTGTCAAAGCTGATGATGATTTCGCCTCTGGGGACTCTTCAACAGGAATACCAAGTTCGACCAGTGAACTTTCGATATCTAGTTTCTTTTGAAGTTTTGCTATTTGCTGACCATCAAGAAGTTGTCCTCTTGATTGCTTTGCTTCAAGGATCTCAATTTGTTGCAACTTTTTCCTCAAAGCTCGGACTTCTTTGCAATTACGTTGAGTCAGCTCATCTTCTGGTTGCAAGAATGAATCCATTCGAGTTCGAGTGCTTCCCTCAACAATACCGGAAAAATGTTTCACATGGTTGTCACGAGTTCTTAGAATGTCGCTCTCACTTCCCTCCTCTTCACTATCTATAACAACAGGAAATGTGGCTGTTGGTGTTGGAAGTGGTCGGGAGCTCCATGCTTCAGATGATCTGTCATCCAGTAATTTCTCAAGATTGGCAAGAACATCAGGTGATGTATTTGCAATTGCTTGGGGAGAAAATGTCAAAATAAAGTCAAGGTTTCGGATCACAATGTCCTGCAGGAAGAAGAACACATGTGTAAGGTAATCACCAGACAGAACCTCAAAAGAAACACTGAACATAAAACTTCTCTGCGGTCTGCAATCATCACAAAGGAAAGTTAGCGTTACCTCACAGTACTTCTTAAGGTCCTCTGCTCCCAGTGAATCCGCAATCTCAAGAAGTTGAATAGCATTTCGTGGCTCTACAATACACTCTGCTGCCACCTTCTCGCATAAACTTTTCAAGCTAGGTACTGTGCTCTCCTTAGGATTATCGTGTTGCACAGATTGTAACACGTTCACAGAATCCACATCATCAAACATAAAACCCTCATCCAGTTCTTCATGTTCATCTTCCCTACTTTTGTCCGCTTGCACAGTCTGAGACTTTTTAAGCACAGTAGGAACATAGGGAGGATGATACAGAGAACCCACAACCAGAAGATGTGTTTCACCAACAGCAACTGTGGTTGCTCTTTTCAAGTTGTGGAGACGAGAAAGGGACGGCGCATCTTTACTTTCCTTCCCATCCCACATGTAAACTTCACCTGTACTAGTAACAGCAGAGCCCCAGTATTTACCCGCTGATATGCCCACAACTGTTTTCCCATGCAGCGAATGCAACTGCAGGAATCAGAACAGGGAATATTTTTTTGATTATTACTATACTATACAAGTCATATTGACTTATTTAATTTTTTAGGAAACAAGATAAGGTTAAATCCAACCTGATGGCATCTAAGATTGGAGTCAGAAGAAACCCAATAAAACATTGCACCATCTTCTGCTAGAGCCATGCTGTGTACCATTCCCGCAGCTATTGCAGTCAATCGAAGAGGTCTCCTTCGATGAAAATTCAATAGTGTGTTCCCAGCTTTCTTTAAATTCCGGGATATAATAACACGTCTTGGAGTCACCAGCCGATGACCCCAGGTGTACACCTGGTCACAGAAGAAAGAAAGAAATACTAAAGAAAAATAAATTTCTATCCAAATAGAGTTTTCATATTCGAGAAAAGATTTTCTACATGGTCATATATTCAATAAAATTTTAAAACTGACATAATAGTATCAAAACGTTTAGCTAACATGTAGTAAGAAACTTTACCTCTCCATCTTCTCGCAACACTAGAGTGTGGTATTTTGCAGATGCAATAGCCGTGAAAACTTTTCCTTTCAAGTAATCAACTAATCTGGGAGAATAGTTTGATGCTGAGTTGGAGGTTCCATAACCAAGCTGACCTTCCTTGTTGCATCCCCAAGTGAAAACTTCACCACACTCAGAAACTACGGCAGTATGTTTGTTTGCTGCAGAAACAGCTACAATCTTCGCCTTCAATGAAGTCACTTTGCGAGGTGTTGCCTGAGTATCCACAGAGGTGTAACCAAGCTGACCCTCTACAGGAGAACAACAAACAAGATCAGACCTAGGATAAAAGATCATGAGGCGACTCGAATAGATTGGACATAGTTCCCTCTAATTCAGATGAAACTAAGAAACTAGGCTAAGAGGTCCAGACTATAACTCGAGTAGACTAGAGCACTAGAGATCCCATTCACTGAAAACTAGGTAGCTAATAAGTGTTTTACCTCTATTGGAACCCCAAGTATATACATCCCCGCCTTCAGTAGCAATAACAGTGTGGTGCTTAGCTGCCGCAACTGCCTTTACACGGCGAGATCCCAAACCAGATATCACCTGGCGGGGAGTGATAACTGCAGCTTGACCACTGAGATAGTAAAACAGAAAAATAAACTCGATTGTGGTTTACATAACCTTTAAAACACCCTATGATCAGCTTGAAAAATATCTAGCAATCTATGATCCTATGTACACTCAGAAGACTATGATTGATCTTTTCATGTTCCACCAAAAATCTAGCAAGGCAAATCTTGAAACAACAGTAATGCCATAGGCAAATGGAAATCTTCATACAGACGCAACAAACTAGACCATGAAAACTTTGTAGGAATGAAAGGAAATAAGCTCCTTCTCAAGTCACTATATCAGAGAATAAACAACAATTCATACCTGTGAATGTCAAATTCAGGATGTCCAAGGCGACCACCCCTTCCAAATCCCCACGTGTAGACTTCTCCATGAGAACTAATGGCAACACTATGGAACTTTGCAGCAGAGACCAACTTAATAAAACAACCATGCAGTGAATCAACTCTTCCGGGTAGCTTCTGAATATGTTGACTGCCAGTTCCAAGTTGGTAGTTTGCACCATTTCCCCAACTGAAAACCTCTGTAGCCACTGAAAACGAAGAAAATAAACACGACATTTCAGCTTCTCAAAAGTTGTGTAAGAAAGAGTGACCAGAAGATTAAGGCTTTCCTTTAAAGATCAACTTGAGAAGAGATTAGTTACCCGAATTCTGTTGCTCACCAATGACTTGAGCCACTGGACCTGAGACCAAATCAACCGGTGTTCGCAATTTTATATCTTCCATAGTAAAAGAAGCCCCTGAGTCAATTAGTACACTAGCCACCGCAAGATGGCCAAAATGCAAAGCTCGGTGAAGACTACTCCAACCAGATTCTCCATCCTGAAATAGAAATTATACAATATAGAGCAAGCTCAATTCTAAGCATTATGAATACAATAGTTGCAACAAACATAGAGACCGAAACCAAATAAACTTGCTGAAAAGAGAAGCAAAAATAGGAAGGAGTAAGTACAAATATGGAACTTGTAGATTCCAGATTATAAACTGAAGAAACAAATAGTTAGATATATGAAGACAAAAAGAAAGGAAAAGTCACAAACCCTAGCATCAGGATCAGCGCCAGCAGCAAGAAGTCTCCTAACAATAGGAATGTGATTTCTCCAGATGGCAATATGCAGAGGAGTCAGACCATAGACATTCCTTAAATTAATATTGCCACCGCTCTTCTTCAGTATGTTGAGTGCTGAATCCACATCAACCAATGACCCTTCCCTTATAGCAAACCACAAATCTTTCCTAGATCCTGAAAGTGTGCTTTTACGAGGAGTTTGCAAGTTCATCTTCTGGTTTTGAGGAGAGACTGACAATTCCATATTTCTAGACGGCAAGAACTCCCAGTAAAACCTTTGTATGCACCACAAATGTCGTGTCTAGACCAAATACCTCCAAAGAGTAAGACTCGGTTTCGATAACCTAACTAAAAAGAACAATCAAAAGGATTTGTCTGGCCCTCTACAGATTCTAATGCCATCTAACTTATATACTAAAGCTGATTTATTTCGTCTTGAAAAAGAGTCAAACAAATCACTCAACTTTCTGAAGCAAACGGTTAAGTGTACTTAAATCTTCACAATCACTTGAAAGAGCGCAGAAAAGTCCTGATCACAAAAATACGAGGATATAAAGATTATATTGGATTAAGAATATATTCATATAGCTGCTTCTGTGAGAAAATATAGACAAGAAAGAATAAACAAGTAAACCGAAGTCATGGGAAAGCATCGCTGCCTTTTCCAAGAAGAGACTAATACTTGCACCAATCATAAGGCAAAGAATCTCATTTAGATTTAGTGTCACTCAAACACAGAAACTAAAGAGATGTTCAAAGTGCATTAGATAATTAACATACAATTAGTAAAACCAGTCCACGAATGAGAGACACAAATACAAAATCCATCAGTGTTAAAAAAAAAGAGAAAATGAACGAGACATCTCATCAAGCACACAAATCTCCAGAATGACCAAACAGATTAATGAGTAGCAGAATTAGATCAAAAAGCTCCCCAAAACAAATGAAAAAGATATCCAGAAATGAGGGAAATTTACCAGTTTTGGAAGCAACTATCACTCAAATCAAGACTTCAATCAAATAAATTTGCCTCATTTCCAATCACACATCAGGAAAAACCAAAAAAAAATACAAAAGACAAGTAAATAAAACCGATTTCGATGCTGTTTAAAAAATAATAATAATAATCAAAAACTGTCATTGAGTTTAAAATAATCAGACAGAAGAAAGAAAAAAAAACTGAATTCCGTTACCTGAAAATTAAACTCCGATGAGATTTAACAAGAGAAGCGATCAAAGAGAGATATTTAATACAGAGAGGAAGAAGAAGAGGATAAATGAGCACAATGGAATCTTCTATGAAAATTTCAATGTGTTAAAAAAGAAGCGAATCAAACAGAGAATATACCCTTTCCATTCAGAAGCAGAGGCTCTTAAAAGTTTCTGAAACGGGGAGAGGAGAGAGATCTCCGACCCAACCAAAAGGGTAACTCAGTAATTAGATAAAAACAAACATTTAAGAAAATGACGATAGAGCCCTTTGTAAGTCATGTGACGTGACGTGCTAAAGACTCGAAGAAGAGATGAAGTCACCATACCTTCATCTGTCTCCAGCCACCTAACTGGGTTTCCTTTACAAAGAAAGGTTCCTCGTTCTGACACGTGGCGACTCGGTCACACATTTGTTATCAAAATGTCTGATACTGAGGATACTTCTCTCCAGCTCTTTTTAGATAGATAGATTCTTATTTTTAAGCTTTTTTTTTTGTAGCCTTTCAATATTCGAATTAATAATTTTGTAAATTCTGTGTATCAGACTTTTCTGCCAAAAAAAAATTCATTTTCTAAGAATTTAGTGATTGATTGAACTTTCATTAATTATAGAGCTGAAAATTAGAGGGACAAAAAGGTAAAATAAATAAACAGATGCTAAATCATAGGAGATGGCTAAATCAATGGCATAACGTGACGCGTCAGCTCTCGTGACACAAATTTGATGACGTGGTCGTCTGTGATTGGATTTCATACCTTTTCTTTGCCAGCCAAATGTCCACGTCACGGAGCTTCTTGGTGAGACGAGTAAAGTGTAAACCGTCATTCGAAGAAGAAGGTCCTGGCCTAAGAGACTGTTAATTTAATCATATATTTAATAATAATTAATTAGTTGAGATTCGATTAGAGACTGTTAATATTTTTATGTCTAATGGTGAGACTCTATATGGGTTCTAAAGAATTAAAAAAAAATTTGAAAAAAAAAATAGAATGAAAAAACATGATGTGAGTTAGAATTTCTTCCACTGATAAGTTTATCTTTTTGCCAATTTTGGTAAAACAGAAACAGAGCTTTTACTTGTTTGTGTTTGTTCATCTTCAAAAATGGCTTCTTCGGATCTTTATATCATTGATGGGTCTTCTTTATCTTCATCCTCAATTTTCCGCAATTCCAATCCATAAATGTTTTCTTCAGACACAACAACTACATATTTGTTCTGCAACAACGAACTTTACGAATCTTTCAGCCTTTTTGACCATTTTACCCCTCAAAACATTCTCTCTTCATCTCCTCCAAGTGATCTTCTTGAAACCCTAACTGTCTCAACAAATTCCCACCGTATTATATCCTAATTTCTCAGATTTCCAAATCACCGACGCCGTCAAAACAGAGAAATTCTTGGACGGTGGCGGCTCAAGTCATCATCAGATAGAAATGTGAAAGAGAAAGAGAAGAGATAGCCACAAAAAGAAAGAACATATGGTTTATTTGGACAGATCTCAATCTTACATAAATGGATTCATTGACAAAGAATCGATTTGAAAGAGAACAACAACAGGCGAAGAATCGCATGAGAGAGAGAAGGGAAAGAGGAGAAACAAAAAATTGACAAATGAAATGAAAAAAAAAAAATTCTTCTCCACTCGTCGGTCCAATAGAGAACCGCCGCGTGTCCGGTTGATAGGTATCAACCGCCTCACGTATCACACGATTTTCCCATTTTTTTTTTTTAAATTAAATGTTTGATACGAGAGAAATATGTGCGTTGGGTTTGGTCTAAGATAAACGTTAAGCAAATTTCTAATTTTGCAGTTATCACATGAAATTAAAACTCCAGTAAATCACTTGTAATTAAAAAAATGTTTTTTGAAACAGTTACATCAATCTATATATAAGTCATTCGTTTACAGTACTTACATTGATGATTTCTGTCTAGTTTTTTTCATATAATTTATCCAAATCATTAACCATTTTCTAAATTAAAAATTTTGGCTAAAAACTAATAAAATTTTAGAATATAAAAACATTGCATTATACTACATACCATTTTTATTCAAACTCTTGAAAAGTTATTATGTTTGATTAAATTATTTTGTAATTCGTGAATAAAATAAAATTTTAAGGAACTTCACATAAATAAATACTTAAAGCATCTTTATTGGTGAGGTTTTTTCGAAAACCTCACATGAAAATCTCCCAATACAGAGGTGTGCTTGTATTATACGATGTAAACACGAATTACATTCAAGTAGACACGTGTAATCTTTATATGCACGAATCAAACTTATAAAAAATGTCTGAAACCATGTACCTTTTTCATGGTACATCATCAAATCAATCTTATCGTAGTACCGCTTGATGATCTTATAAAACAAATCATATTTTCAAAATTCTTAAATCTACAAGACTATTGATTTTGATATTTTAAGTTTTCCCTTTTTTGGGGGCTTCGCATAAGAAATAAAATACTCACTCTCATTCAAGAGACCAAAGAAGCATATTTGATCAGGGAAACACAAAGATACATATACCATTGCAGTAATTAAAAAGAAAAATATAAAGATGGAACCATTAACCCTCTTCAACTCAAGAGATAGAGAGAGAATCATTTCCGCAAAACCTAATTTTGGCTAAACATATTTTCTTGGAAGAAAAGTTATTAAAACAGAACAAACACAAACCATATAGAAAAATCGAGGAATAGAACTAATAATAATCACTTCACTTGGCACTAGCGAGCTGGGAGCGGATAAGCTTGGCCGCGTCAACCATGTTCTTAAGTGCTGGTTTAACCTCAGTGTACTTCCTTGTCTTCAAACCACAGTCAGGGTTAACCCACAAGATGTTCTGCTCAAGCACCGCAAGCATCTTGTTGATCCTGTCTGCAATTTCATCAGTCGATGGTATTCTCGGTGAGTGAATGTCGTAAACTCCAGGACCGATTCCTGCACCGTACTTAACTCCTTCACGGAACACCGAGAGAAGCTTCTCGTCTGAACGAGAGTTCTCAATGGTGATGACATCAGCGTCCATGTCTATGATTGAGTGGATGATGTCGTTGAAGTTTGAGTAACACATGTGAGTATGAATCTGGAAAAGAAAAAAGAAAAACACCATTAGAAGTTAGTCACACAAACATATATCACTATTTGAGATTTTTAAGTGTCTAGTGTAGTGTTGTCACTTGAGTGCTGTCTTCGACGCCACAGTTGGTGATTCTGAAAGAGTGAACAGCCCAGTCCAAGTAGAAAGAGTGTTCAGCTTTCCTTAGAGGCAATCCTTCTCTAAGTGCGGCTTCATCGATCTGAATGACTCCAATACCGCCTTTCTCGAGGTCTTCCACTTCGTCTTTGATGGCCAAAGCGATCTGGTAACAGGTTTCGTGCCTGGGCTGGTCGTTTCTAACAAAAGACCAGTTGAGAATTGTGACTGGTCCTGTAAGCATACCCTTCATGGGACGTTTGGTCATGCTCTGAGCTGTTGAGGACCAGAAGACTGTCATTGGCTTGGGACGGCTCACATCACCGTAGATGATCGGTGGCTTCACACAGCGAGATCCATAGGATTGCACCCATCCGTTTGCTGTGAATGCGAAACCTGACAATTGCTCTCCAAAGTACTCAACCATGTCGTTTCTCTACAATGTTGTCAAAGCATGGCTCGAGTCAGAAACAGAACCTATGGTAATTAGTTTCATGGGTTAGGAACAGAGAAAGACTCACCTCAGGCTCTCCGTGAACAAGAACATCAATGTCAAGGTCCTCTTGGATGTCAACAACTTTCTTGATCTCTTCCTTGATGGCCTTGACGTAATCCTCCTCAGAGATTCTAGTAGAAGAGAGATCAAAGAGTTGCAGTTAGCATCACAATCAACTTACTAAACTTGCTTAAGTGATCAATGCCAAAAGATTGTGATTAAGAAACTAACTTCTTTGCCTTGTATTCACGGCGAACTCTCCTGAGTTCCACGGTCTGTGGGAAGGATCCAATGGTTGTGGTTGGGAGGATTGGAAGGTTTAGCTTCTTCTGCTGAGCATCTAGCCTTGCGCTAACTTCAGTTGCACGGCGGTGGTCTGATCCCTTCAAAGCAGCAGCCTGGGATAACATGAATTACAATCATCAGTATTAAAACAAATATTATGTGAATCAAGCTCGAGTTTGACGCAAGAACTTACAGCCTTCTGAACAGCCTCATTGGTGACTCTTGGAGAAGACCTCCTCGAAGACAAAGCCTCAGCGTTGGCACCAAAGAAACCCTGAAAGAGAGAAATATTAGAGACTTGTTGTGTTTTTCAAATGAAGGGTTCACTAAAGAAACATGTTTGTAAGATTTTTGCAGTACCTCATTCGTCTGACCGGCCAAAGCCTTGGCCAATGCGTCAACTTCAACAACCTTTTGGGCAGCAAAAGCTAACCACGACTTGATTTCGGCATCGAGCTTAGTCTCGTTAACAAGGTCAACGGCAGTGTGGAGAAGAGAGCAAGATGTTGAGACCACAAGCTTGTCTGCATCAATGCACAAAGAATATAACCAATGAGCTAAAGAAACATAACAAATAAACACTTGTAGTTTAGGTAGATACGGAAATGACGCAAAGGATTCTGGAAGAAACATAATACCTTTACCAACAACACCCTCAAGAGACTGCAAAGTGATGAGAGAGGCAGCGAGGTCATTGGCCCAGATGTTCCTTCCATCAACAACACCAGTAAAGAGGTACTTGCCCTGAGGGAAACCAGCCTTGATCAAGTCAAGGGTCTTGGTGCCACGAATCAAATCAAATCCAAAGGCAGTCACACCCTTCAAGGAAATAAGGGTCTTGTATGCTTCAGCTGGGATATCAGCAAAGTAGGTTTCCACAAGAACATTCAGACCAGAGAGAGTTGATTCAAGCTCAGCATAGGCACCGCTAAAAGCCTGGAGTTTGTGACCCTCAAGATCCATGACAAAAAGAGGCTCATCAAACTGAATCCAGGTGGCACCAGCTCCCTTAAGCTCCTCAATGACTTCCCTGAGAATAGATTCATCATTCCAGAGGCATGTCAGATACAAATTTCATAGCGTCAAAACGAACAGTTGAGAATTATTACAGCAAAAGCAATCTCTTACTTGTAGACTGGGAGGATTTTGGGGAGAAGGGAGAGAAGATCAAATGACTTGTCAACACCCTTTGCAAGCTTTGAAAGAAGCAAGTAAGAGACAGGGCCAACAAGTACAGGGACGGTCTCAACACCAAGCTGCATTAACAACAACACATTATATAATATTAGAACTTTCAATAGCAAACCAAAAGAAGGCTATCTTCAAAATGGGAATATTAGTGAGTAATGGTGGTACGTACAGCCTTGGCTTCCTTGTACTCATTCACAGCCTTGTGAGACGCGTAAGAAAATTTCACTTCAGGGCCCAACTCTGGGACAATGTAGTGGCTGCATCAAATAAATTAGAAACAAAAAGGAGGTTTACCACATAACTCACAAATTCAATAACAATGTCACTGCAAGGGCACACAAGATAAACATCGAGTAGAAGAAACTCACTAGTTGGTGTCAAACCACTTAGTCATTTCCATAGCTGGAACAGAGGCATTTCCTCTAGCCATGGAAAAGTAAACATCGAGATCGATCTCACCACTAGAAAATCCGTATCTGGGAGGAACAGCACCAAGCATGGCAGTGGTGTCGAGGACCTGGTCATAGTGAGAAAAGGTGTTGCTTGGGATAAACTTAATCCCAGCAGAAGACATCTGTTTCCAGATGTCAGACCTGAGATCAGCTGACACCTTCTGCAAATCCTCGGCACTGCTCTTACCATCCCAGAAAGACTCCAATGCAAACTTGAGCTCTCTCTTAGGTCCCATACGAGGATATCCAACTATGTGGGATGCCATTTTTGATTTTTGATTTTTTTTTACTAACCAAAAAAAAGAAATTAAAAAAAAAATCAAAATCAGCCACTAAATCCAAAAGCATAATTCTAAAATGTACATCTTGTAATATGATGGTAAAAGTACAATCCGTAAAAGCCACCAATTAATGACGGCTTTACCAAATTCTATCATTGAAAATAAAATAAACATCTTTTGCAGCTTTTGTCGTATTTACTGAAATAAAAGACATTAAGTCCACTTAAGAGTTTAAGATGAGATGAATCTCTATAAGCCATACATGTTAGAATATGTCGGATCAAAGGCAGTCAAATTTAGAAACAAATCGTTTGAATATGACAAAAAAGATCACAAGTACGCAAACAGAGATGCAGACAGCAGATCTAAGAATATGATCACATCAAAATAGACAACAGATCTGTGATTCATGAAGAAAAACTCACTCACCGGATGAGATCTAAGTAATAAAACAGAAGGTGAAGAAAATGTAAAAGTGAATAGAGGTGGTCGAGGAGAGGAAAAGCTAAATAAGAGAGTGAAAGGGAAAGAGAAGAATAGTCATGGGGAAGCCATGGAAAGTCGGAGAGCGTACCTTACGGAGAGAAGAGATATGAAGAGATGAGAGATGGCAAGAGAGCGACGATGGAGAGTGCCTCTCTTACCTTATTTATAGCATCTCAATTTCACTCTCTCCTGGTGGCTGAATTTTTTTTATTTTTTATTTTTTAATATATATTCATAAACATCGTATATTACTAGTTTTTTCTTTTCTCTTAAAAGTATACGGAATTAATTATTTGATAAAATAAAATACGTAATATCAAGTATTCAGCACGTTTTAACTCTGGGTCGTAATTCTAGCTTGGAAGTTTACTATTAACAAGTGCATGGTCAATTTTGTACAACCTTTTGAAAATTATACGTGTATATTTTATAACGACGAGGTAGATAAAAACAAATGATCTATGATCACAAATTGTAAGCTGGTAGAAAAATGATTCTGCAAAATTAGTAGTAATATACTAGTATTAAATTACCGGTGTTAATTTTCTTTTGTCAACTCCTAACTGGTTAGTTAAAACTTTTAACAATTCTTTAATAGGGAAATAAATGGTGAAGGGGAGAAGAGTTGGTGTGTGTAAGGAACACATACATGAGGAGCAGGAGGTAGCGGGATTGGTGGGTGGGATCCCACTTCGTTTAGGGGTTGGTGAGTTTCACTATTATCTCTTTTTTTCCTACAAAACGACGACACATTTTGAGATATGTTTGGTAAACAAAGTAGGTGAAGGATTACGAGATCTACTACGTCTCTTTTAGGTTTCTTCACATATTATTATACTCTTATTTTATTCAACAAGTGGTTTAAGTCCAGTGGTCAATCAGGAGATTTTACTTTATACTCTACTATTTCTATAGGGACCATATCATTTCAGCACACTAGATAAGGTATTGTATTTGGCCGTTTTAAAATTGAAATCTGTATTGAACTTTGAAACTTGTTAGTAGCCAATGTGAGTATTTTAGTAGTACTGTAATTATTTATGTAGACAGTTAAAAAAACAAATGATAAACTATGTGAGTAAAGAATATTCCATGCTCTTTCAGGACGACTAATACGAATATTCTCCGTTTTGAATATAGATGTGTATTTATTTACCCTCTCTTGTAACTTGTTCTGTTGCAAGACACCCATGCGAAATAATTTAAAAGCAATTTCGAATGGGTTGTGCTAATTAATTATGAACAGATGCTAATCTGGTAATATAATCTTTCTTCACGATATCCAACATCGGTCAAATCCAAGTTTTATTAGATGCATATGCCTTGCTATGAGCAGCTTTATCGCTTGTCGGTGGCTATAGATCTACCATATATATAACAATCACACGAGCATTTGATGAGATTTTTTTTTTCTCGCTAATGCCTTTTGTAGCCAAACACAAATGACCCGCAAGAATTATATCTTACAGCAGTCGGTAGCTGCTTTTCTTACATTTTTTCGTGCAGATAGTTAAATAACCAACACGTATATATATATTACTACAAGTTTTATATATGCGAGATCACAAGCTAAAGAGTAAAGACCATAAAGTTTTCGAACCTTGAAAAAATGGAGGATATATAAAAGAATTCACGCCTCTTGCTTAAAACTTTGGCATATGGGTATGGAAAAGGGAAGCTTTTAAACATGTGAATTAGTGTAAAGCTATGTTTGTGTTATATGATGAATATAATCCATAAAGTATGCAAGCACACCATTTAAAAAGACGGCAATTAAATGATATTAGACTCCAGTCATTATATTACTAACCAGTTCCTACTCTTTGTAGAGTTCACATACCGAACCCTAACCGGATCAAACCCTAAAACGGATCAAACCTTACCAAAAAACAAATGCCAAATTCAGTCAGAGAAGCTGGAGAACCTATATCTGAGACAACTAAGGCTGATTCCCCTAAGTAACCTAAATTAGAGATAAACCCGAGGAACTGTATTCGGTTTAGTCAGGTACAAAACAAACCCGGATCATCCTGAACCACTCTGCTTCAGTCTTCAACTTCCAAAACAGAGTTGGTTGGTTGGTTGGTTGTTGTCCGGTTAAGCTTTGCTTCTTGCCTTTTCCAGATCAGGAAGATCTGACAAAATGTTATATTTTTTGTAAGATGAGTAATAATAACAAAGAGAGCCAGATAGAAAATATATGTAGAGCTGTACAGACAAATTCAGATTTATGTTTGGTACCAACAAGAACTGAATTCACAAGATAATGCCACTAAAAACCTTGGCCTTCAGCACAATAATCCATCAATCTTCACTTAGTGAGATACTTGCAGGTATGCATTTATATAATTTGTGAAATGTTTTTTCTCATTGCCGTAAGAAGATCAAGATTGTAGAAACTTACATAGCAATCCATCGTCATCGCTGCTTTCACAATCTTGATCAACAAACTATGGAAACAAAGAGTGAAAATAAGTAAACAGGTCGCATTACTAAACTGCAATAGAAAGAAATAAGGAATCATGAGAAAACACTTACTGCACTCTCATCATCGGAGGCAGTTTCAGCTGAAAAGAAGCAAAAAAGAGTATATTAGAAACAATTTATGATGAACGATATCAGCATACTTGAGATTTTTCTACATCTTTTTCAAACGAGATTAGAGAAAATTAATATCTGTTGTAAATCAACTTAATCAAGTATGTAAGAACAAGAGATACGGCAGATTGAGTGAGGGCACATCCAGACTAAACCGAAATCCTAATCTTTGAAAAAAAAAAAAAATATATATATATATATGAAGATTTGGGATATCCCCCAGAGATTGAAGTGTTTTGGCTTGAAGAATAAGTTTTTACGACTTACAGTTGACCTCCTCATCCTCGTCACACCATTTATTCCAGTCGACTTTAATGTAAGGTGCAGGTTTCTCTTCTGATTTCAGTAGTCGTGTCCACCAGCCTTTCTCTTCTTTCTGAATTGAAAATATGATGTTCCTTAGCCCAACATTCTTTCGATATTCCTGTATCATAACATAGGACTGTTGAAATAAAAGAGAAGTATGTGTAGATAACATAAAAAGAATCTCTATGAGAGCACATCTAACTTGTAAACTATTTCTGAAACATTACTTCCAAAGATAAGGTCTAACTCCAAAAGGGAGATATGGCACTTACAGGCATAATCTTCCCACATAACTCCAAGCTGAATTCAAAGCGCTCGCCTTGGGCACCAAGAGCAGAGAAACTAAATAGACCCTGAGGCTCACACTTGACTGAAATGTCCTTGGCATCAGGTAAGGCGACAGTTAAGTAAACCTTATCCGAACGTTGAGCCCAAAGAACCTCCGGGTTACGACTGCACGCAAGGTGAAAACAACATTTGTGTTATAGTGTGTTTACTCTACTTAGCTGACATTCTGCAACATACCACCCCCAATCACACAAGATCAATCAAAAATCACAAACAAAAGAGAAGATTAAGACTAACTTATTACATTATATGACAAATTTCTACCACAAAGATTTTGAATTTTGAATTTCCACAAGTAAAACTAAAGTTCAATGCTTTTATGAAATCTAGGCACGAATGCTGAAGCCAATCATAAAATGTGGAACTGCTACAAGTGAACTATCTGGATCATTTGACTTATTGGGAAATCATAATCAAAAAAAAGTTGTAAGATCTGTGCCATAACTCTCTTATCATCACAAAGAACACTACTTCATATAACTAATGAAAAACCCTTTAGTAAAAGAAGTAAAAGATCATGACTTTCTATGGTCTAATTAGAGAGACTGTGACGCTATAAGCAATGTGGCTTAAACGAACAGATCGAATTAAGTAAATCTCGAAAACCCTAGAAATCGAAAAGAATACCTCATGTTTTTAGCCAAATGTAAAATTGGATAGATGGTGCCGGAAATGTGAACGGCGGACGGAGGTTGGAGGAACCGGCGATCGATTTCAAGAAAAAAAAAGTTGAAAACTTTGAAACGATCCTCTTAGGTGAAAAAGATAATAGAGTGAAGAAGGTCAAGAGGTAAATTTTACATTTGGCCCCCAACAGTTTTAGAGTATTTCATATATATCCATAACTTAGCGATTTTACTCAAAAAGATGAAAACTATACAAATACCTCCCTCCCCCATTTGGCCACAATTAGAGATTTCATTTCACCAACTTGGCACCAATATTAAATATAAGGTACCTAATAAAGTAAAACAAGAGCAAATAATTTATTAGACCAAATTTTACTATATTATAAAAGATAAAGACTATTTCAATGATCTTACACTTTCAATCATTTATTTGAAGATATTATCTAATTTAGTATGCTAGTTAATTACTAATGGACATGTTTAGTTTCTACAAATTTACTTGTAATTATGTCAATACATACAACCTATAGATTTTCAAACTTATAGTTCAAACAACAAATTACTACTAATTAAAGGTTATACTAATTAATATGGTTTCGGTCTATAAATAATGTTTTCCAAACAAACATTATTTCACAAACTCTTAAAACTATCTATGGTTTCCTCAACAAATAACCATTTCATTTTCGTGCTACTCTCATTTTTAGTTATCCTCAAACCGTCATCATCTCACATAAAATTTTCGTCGGAAAATGGATTATTGCCGTTTGCACCTAAACATGTTGTGATTGCTAACAAAATAATAAATACAGATGCACCATTGAGTCTACATTGCAGTAACAAAGAGAAAGATTTGGGGATAAAAATAGTTCAATATGGAGCAAGCTTTGATTTTAGTTTTCGTGTCAACTTACGTAAAACAACAACGTGGACTTGCACATTCAATTGGCCCGGATATAATACAAAATTTGCTATTTTTAGGGTAGATAGAGATGACAACCCAAAAGGTAAACTTGGTGTATGCAAAGAATGTATTTGGTGGATTTATGATACAGGTCCTTGTCGTTTTAAACGTGATAGCGGTGATCTTATTTGTTTTCCTTGGGATTCTTAATCTCTTTAAATTATGTATTATTGCATCTTTTTATGTCTTTAATTTATAAATAATTAAATAAACAGATTTGGTTCATGTTTTAAAGCAGTGATAGCCTCTTAGAAACTTTAGTTGTCTAGTATAAACATTGTCACGAGATAATTTGTTTTTGTATGAATTTCATTGCGCTGATACCAACACTCCATTCTATAAACTTTGTCAGCCGGTTAAATTTCTCATCTTTTTTTTGTTCAGATAATTTTTCTTACAATATTTATGCATGATTATTTGATTTCGAATATTCGTTTTATCAAAAAAGATTATTAAATTTGTTCAACTTATCTATATGCTGACGTCAAACTCCTTAGGTATATAAGTTGATCTGATACATAATTTGTATGTTGGATTATGTGTTCAGACTACATACTAAGATATTACACTATTACTATTATTAATGTATCCTAAAATCGAGTAAATTAATTATGACATGTATAATAGAATTACAGACAATTAGTTTGAGGATGCGGTTAATAACGTTGCAGGTGGTCACTTCACAATTACGACTCACCTAACAAAAACAATAAATCTAATGCTGAACAAATCATCCAACCTAATTTGCTACACCGCAAGGCGAAAATGACACACATTAACGTACATCTTAATCAACCTAATATATATCATGTTATCTTATTTTGCTTTCTACAGATCATTTTATTTTAATGTCTATGTATATGTGATCAAAACAGGACATAACATAAAACGAATAGTTTTAGAAAATGATTTCTATGAAATAAACTCATATTACTCTACTTTGCCAATAAAATTTGATAAGACAAAAAAAAATTATTTTCGTCTACCAAAGATCAATCTTTCTTCATGTTTTTAAAATATTTTTCCTTGGTTTTATTATTATTATTATTATTTTAAAATGTAATGTTTTGTGTAATAAAAATGGGAAATAACCACATTTATGTCGTATACTCTAAAGCTGGCCAGTCGATTCTAAGCTGCACCAGCAATTTAATTATTTATTTAAACCATGATACGACATTGAGATGTAACAAATAGAATAAAAAAACTAACCAAGGAAAGAAACACACAAAATGAAGGAAAACACAAGAAAATATGAATTCAAATATTTATTCGAATACGTAGGATGCACAGAAAAATCTAACAGAAGAAGACGTATATTTAAAACTAGGTGGACTAAAATTTCACAAAACTTTGTTTTCTTATGTTTGTAAGTATTTGGTTTACTCATGTTCTTATATCTCCTCCATATATAAATCATTAAAAAACTACAAGATAAAAACTATGTGGAATCGCTTTTGGCACGTGAGTAGCCAATATATTAAGAAGACATCATGCCTAAGTTTCAAATTCTAAAATATAATGTTTCATAGTAGAAATAGTGTTTAAAAAAAACTGAAATGCATATGGGCTAAATTTAAGCTGTTAGTAAATTTGATTTCTTTAATTCCTAGTTAATTACTAGATAAATACATCGATTGTAAACATTAAATACTCTACTATATCATATGTGAGCTAATTTGCTGTAGTATTGTTTATTGGAAATTTTGTAATGGCAAAGTATCGTGGGACCCATATGTGTCACTTTAAAAGTCTGATGTGACCTTTCTGATGGAGATGCCACCGTGCGAAAGATTACATTAGAGTGTGTGCCACAACTTCACTTTTTTATTTTCACCTTAATAATTAAATTACCTTTATTCAACTTAGCATAGCCAAAGAATTGGGGGTTTTTTTTTGTGTGTGTGTGGTTAAAACCTAAAGAATTGATATACAGAGTTTTCTGAACAAAATGATGCTCAAATATGAAACTTAAAAAATAAATAAAATTTTTAATGTAAAATAAAGACTTGTTTGCCTCGACTCGTAGTATTTGTAGACCATCCCCCTAAAAGCCCTAAAGAATTTTGCCTTATCTTTACTTTTCATCTTTTTTGGGACTTTTTACTTTTTCTTGGCCACAGCTTTGGCCCGAGTGGGTTTCTCTTTGGTCCCTATTTTTTTGAAAGCGATAATATAATATGAACATATTCAATTCTGAAAATAATAATTTGGTTTGTGTATAGTATAATAGTGACACAACAAAAAAAAACATAAAAAAAAATGTCGGCCAGAGCCGGTGGGATTCCCTATTTACTTATTTAGTCATGTGAACAATTCGAATTTTTTTTTATTATGTTTCTACTATGTTATTATTTTTAGTGAATTTTAAAATTATTCTTGTTGTCTTCCTCTCGTGATGGAGCGGAGGGCCAACACTGACAGTTTGCTCAATCGTTTGGTTGCTAAATTGTTTTTACTTTGATTTTTTGTCAACTTTAAAAAATAAAATTTGTTGGGTTAGTATTGTTCTCATAGTATTCTCTATTTTATCCTTATAAAATATAATCACTCGTGAAGGAATCTTGAATGTTTTTAAGCTCCTTGAAGAATTTTCCTGTGTTACAGTAACAGAGGATTTTCTTGGGAATTTTTCACACTTTCTCTTTTAAATCTAAGAAGTTGCTACTTTTTTCATAAAATATAATCAATATTCGTTTGACAGTTCCTTCATAAGTTTGCAGAGGTATTTCTTCATCTCAAAGGAAACTATTTGTCTTCTCATTTCTCATTCTTCCTTTTTTTTTTTTTTTCCTGATGAAACTAAATTATTTTTTCCAGGAAAATAAAATTCCAAAGATAATAATCTCTTGGGCTCAAAAGTTTCCTGCAAGCTGTCTTCAAGAGGAGATTCTGTAACCCAGCTGGTGAGTTCTTCCTGTTTTTCTGGAATTCACATGCAAAAATTTATCCTTTTTTAATCATTTAGTTATATAACTCTTCTTCACTTAGCCTTACTGTCTAATGCATTAACGAGAAAAGAGTTAAAAGATTAGATCTTGATAGTGGACCCTGTTCTGCATTCAAAATTCATTAATTTTTTAAGCACATTACATATAAATGTGATTCTTGAATTTAATGTGTCTCTCTTTGCAGGTGCTGATGATAATGATGCTTATGTGATTTTATTACTTAAGTAGTTGTGTGTGTTTTATGTGTCCTTGTGTGGCAATGGAGAAACTCTTTTGTTGCATGCCATTACTGCTTCTGGTTCTGCTCTTAGCTTCCATTGATGGCTCTACACAGCTTCAATCATCTCAATCTCAAACCGTCTTGAGGCTGCAACAGCTTCTCTACTATCCCAAAGTGTTAAGCAGCTGGAACAACTTTACTGATTTCTGCAATTCTGAGCCAAGCCCTTCGCTAACTGTTGTGTGTTATGAAGATAGTGTAACGCAGCTTCACATTATTGGAGACAAAGCAACTCATATGTTACCAAAGAGTTTCTCAATAAACTCATTTGTTACTACTCTTGTTAAGCTTCCTGATGTTAAAGTTCTCACCTTTGTGTCCCTCGGGTTATGGGGTCGGTTACCTGAGAAAATCAACCGTTTATCCTCATTGGAGATTCTCAATGTGAGTTCTAATTTCCTCTTTGGACAAATTCCTCATGAACTCTCGTCGCTTGCTAGCCTTCAGACGCTTATACTTGATGAGAATATGTTTTCTGGTGAGTTACCAGATTGGATTGGTTCTTTACCGAGTTTAGCTGTTTTGAGCTTGAGAAAGAATGTGCTCAATGGGTCATTGCCTTCTTCACTGAGTAGCTTGTCAGGTCTTAGGGTTCTTGCTTTAGCTAATAACCGCTTTAATGGAGTTTTACCAGATTTAAGTCATTTGACAAACCTTCAAGTGCTTGATCTTGAAGGAAACTCTTTTGGACCGTTGTTTCCTCGTCTAAGTAACAAGTTGGCTACTCTTATACTCAGCAAGAACAGGTTTAGATCTGCAGTTTCTGCTGAGGAAATGAGTTCTTTGTATCAGCTTCAACATTTGGATCTTTCCTTCAATACATTCGTCGGTCCATTTCCTACTTCCTTGGTGTCTCTTCCTGCGATAACTTACTTAAACATTTCACACAACAAACTCACCGGGCGGCTTTCAACAAATCTTTCTTGCAACTCACAGCTGATGTTTGTCGACCTGTCATCAAATCTTCTTACCGGAAGTTTGCCTACTTGTCTTAAACCGAGTTCCGGAACAAACAGAGCTGTTGTCTATGCATGTAACTGTTTGGCTACTCCAGATGAAGGTCAACGTCCAGTTTCATTTTGTAGCAATGAAGCTCTTGCTGTTGGAATCTTACCACATAGGAGGAACAGACAATCCAAATTGGGTATTGCCTTAGGCGTAACCGCAGGCATTCTCGGGGTCATTCTCCTCACTGGTGCATTATTTGTGCTTCTTAAGAGATATAATGCTAAGAGAACAGCGACAAAAGCTTCCCCAAGATTGATCACAGAGCATGCTTCAATGGGGTACACATCAAAACTACTATCAGATGCAAGTAAGAAGATTTAAAAAATCTCTCATATATTGTCACATTTCAGATATAACATGAGTTTTATTGATTACTTGTGGTTTCTTCTATACTTTGAAGGATATATCTCTCAAACAATGAAGCTAGGAGCACTCGGTCTTCCTGCTTACAGAACATTCTCACTGGAAGAGCTCGAGTATGCGACAAATAACTTTGAATCCTCTGCTTTCATGGGTGAAGGTTCTCAAGGACAGGTAAAGCAGTGAAGCTTCAAGCTTTCTCTAGTTTCCATGTTCTGAATAGGTGAATAAGACAAGATCTTAGTGCTTCTTATTGTTGTTCTCGTCTTTCTTTTCAGATTTATAGAGGGAGGTTGAAAGATGGATCTTTTGTGGCAATTAGATGTTTGAAAATGAAAAAAAGTTGCAGCACCCAAAACTTGATGCATCACATTGAGCTCATCGCTAAACTGAGGCACCGTCACTTGGTTAGTGTGCTGGGGCACTGCTTCGAGTGTTACTTGGATGATTCAACAGTCAGCAGAATGTTCTTTGTCTTTGAGTATGTCCCAAATGGAGAACTCAGGAGCTGGATCTCTGGTATTACATTGAAACATGTCCCAAGAACATACATACACATTATACTTTTTGATCATTGTGCCTGATATTTTCTTGTCTTGCTATGTTAGATGGACATATGGGAAGATTGCTTACTTGGGAACAACGCATAAGTGTAGCGATAGGTGTAGCAAAAGGGATCCAGTTCTTGCATACCGGTATTGTGCCTGGTGTTTATGATAACAACCTGAAAATAACAGACATTTTGCTTGACAATAACCTGGCCGCCAAAATCAGTAGCTATAACCTTCCATTACTTGTGGAAGGTCTTGGAAAGGTAATTGATGTCAAAGTTTGAACCTTTCTTGTTTCTTGGATCTTATGTTGAATCTGTTTTGCTTTCCTTTTTAAGGTGGGACAAGTAGTATCTCGAAGCGGACCAAAAGGTACTCCAAGGTGTGTAAAATCTTCTTCACTATGTTTCTCATCAGCATGTAAAAATGTCATTTTTACAAAACGGTTTATATGATTAAATCCTCTGTTTCTCATCAGCATCAAAGACGAAGATAAAATCGATATTTATGACTTTGGAGTGATCTTGCTTGAACTTATAGTGGGAAGACCATTGAGAGCAAAGGGTCAAGTCGATGTTCTAAAAGAGCAGGTAAATCCATTCGATATATAGCTAGAAAAGGAAATCGCGATCACCTACTTAAAAAACTGTGGTTTTATGTTGTAGTTACAAGGGAGCATTTCAGCGGATGATGGAGCACATAGGAGCATGGTGGATCCAACGGTCCATAGAGCTTGTTCAGACCAATCACTGAAGACAATGATGGAGATATGTGTAAGGTGTCTCCTCAAAGAACTGTTAGAAAGGCCTTCCGTTGAAGATGTCCTATGGAATCTTCAGTTTGCTTCTCAAGTGCAAGAAGGTTGGCTACAAAACAACAATTCCCCAAGCATTCGTGGCTCGCCTTCTCCTGCAGCTCCCTCTCGTTTACACATAACAACACTCGAATCTCCTCGTGATTCAGGTATTTTGAAATTGGTTTTGTACGGCCCTTTATGATAAATTGATTCAAACTACTTGATTAAGGAAATATAATATTTGAGTTTGAATGAGTTTCTTGATCTGAGATTTATATGGTGTGTGGCTGTAAATTGCAGGATATGAAGAACATGAGAGATAGAGAGAAAAGAGTTTTGGTTCCATGTGTGTTCTTCACTACCTTTGTAACGAAACCTGACTTCTATCTATGTGGATCTATTTTATATGCATGAAATCTTAGTTTTTTTATAATTTTTGTTGTTGTTGTTGTTTATTGTTTTTAATTTGTTGGAAATATCAAAACTGTTCATATAGTGTTAGTCTATTAATCGTACCAAAAAAACTTTCGTATCATTTTTCTTAAGTTTTATAATAACTGATATGGTAACTCAAACAAAGTACTACGTTTTTTTTATTACGCGTTGTAAATATCAGTACATTTGCAATAATAAGTTATCTCATTCAAACAAACGACAACTCTTCTGTACACTATAACTTCTATAAATTAATATTCAATAAATTAATAATTTTTCTAAATTAATAAATTATTTCGGTTGGATCAATACAAAAATGACACAATTTAATAAAATAATAATTTTTTTAAACCCCAATATAAATATA
>VBRH01000392.1:37425-54368 GCA_014578085.1 Cardamine resedifolia | reverse complement strand
TATATATATATATATATATATATATATTTTTTTTTTTATTACCTAACATATTTTAGTTAGGGGTAGTCCGATTCAGACCATTATCTTTAACTAAAAGCTGCGTTAAGTCAGTTTGTCAATTTTCCCAGGGAAAAAAAAAACTCATTCATTAGGACAATCAATCCATAGAAGCCGACGAATTTCAAAAATGCCGTCGCCACCGACGACGACTTCTCTCTCCGTCACACAAACCATAAACGGATCTCACAGCTTCACAATTAAAGGCTACTCTTTGGCCAAAGGAATCGGGATCGGAAAACACATCGCCAGCGACACTTTCACCGTCGGAGGATATCAATGGGCTATCTATTTCTATCCCGACGGCAAGAATCCGGAGGATAATTCGGCTTATGTCTCCGTTTTCATTGCTTTAGCTAGCGATGGCACCGATGTTAGGGCTCTCTTTGAGCTATCTTTGCTTGATCAGAGTGGGAAAGGGAAGCATAAGGTTCATAGCCACTTCGATCGTGCTCTTGAGAGCGGTCCTTATACCCTCAAGTATCGCGGGAGCATGTGGTTTGTCTCCTATTTTGTTTATTTATTTATTTTTGCTTTAGAATTTTTCTTAGCTCTTTGCTAGGGTTTGGTTAAGAATTGGTCTCTGATTTCTAGTGAAAGCTCATTACTTTCAAGGCAAATTTTGCTCCTTTTCTTGGGGTTGATATGATGTTAAGGGATATTATCAGTGAATCTTGGGATTAGAAAAAGGATTTAGATTGTTTGAAGACAAGATGTGTGAGCTCTCACAACAATAAAAGATGAAAGAGATTGAGAAAATTATAGAAAATTGAGATAGGTTGGCTGTGAACAGAGTTTGGTTCACCAGCTTGTAGCGTTGGTTCTGTATTTAAGGAAATTTTATTAGGATTGGAAGAGGGTTTGGACTGATATCTATGCTTTTCTTGATATGTGATATGTTTTTACATGTTAGCATGATTTCAAAGACCTGTCATTTGCGTTGATTTACTATATAGGCACCAATGATTTCAATTAGGAACATTGCTTGTTGTTCACATGCATATTAGAAGCAAAAATGCAAGGCTTGTTCATGGTTAGGTTTCACGACGCTTGTATGAGTTAAGGAACATAGTATTGTCTTTTGCACTTAATATGAATGTGGTACCTTTGGTCTTCCTGCTTTTTAAGCATCTGTTTTTAGGTCTGCTTGTGTGAATTAATCAACCATTGTCTGGAGATGATACCTTTTGCTTTGATTTGACCCTGCATTAGAATGACCTCTAATTGTTAATCATTCCCTCGTAGAGTTTTGTACTTCCCTGTTTCGCTCAACAGATTCTTGTTCGATTTTTATTTGCTTACAGGGGCTACAAACGCTTTTTTAGAAGAATGATCTTGGAAACATCTGATTTTCTTAAGGATGATTGTTTGAAAATCAATTGCACCGTGGGAGTTGTGGTCTCAGAAATAGATTGCCCACGGTTACATTCTATTCATGTCCCTGCATCTGATATTGGATCTCATTTCGGGATGCTTCTGGAGAATGAGGACGGTTCAGATATAACTTTTAATGTCTCAGGTGAAAAGTTCCGTGCTCACAGGTTGGTATTGGCTGCTCGATCTCCTGTCTTTGAAAGCGAGTTTCTTGATGTTACCGGAGAAGAAGATTGTGACGTCGACGTTACTGACATGGAGCCTAAGGTTTTCAAGGTAAACGTTCTCTTTAACTTTTTGACACTGCTATGCATTTCTCTCTAATTCTTGATGCATTTTGGGTGAAGGCTTTGCTCCACTACATATACAAGGATGCTCTCATTGAAGATGCAGAGTCATCGTCATCTTCCGGTTCTTCTGTTGGTCCATCTGCATCAGACACATTAGCTGCAAAACTGCTTGGAGCCGCTGACAAATACAAGTTGCCTAGACTCAGTTTAATGTGCGAGTCAGTCCTCTGCAAGGATATATCAGTAGATTCGGTTGCAAATATTTTGGCGCTTGCAGACCGATACAATGCTTCCGCCTTAAAATCTGTTTGTCTGAAATTCGCAGCAGAAAATCTCATTGGTAATAATGATGACTCATCACTGAAATTGATTTCACACCAAACTTAAATTGCATAAACATTTGTTTTGATGCAGCTGTAATGAGGTCAGATGGGTTTGATTATCTAAGGGAACACTGCCCATCACTTCAGTCTGAGCTTCTGAAAACAGTTGCGGGATGCGAAGAGGATTTAAGCGGAGGGAAGACAAGAAGCGTATGGGGACAATTCTCAGACGGTGGAGCTGACACAAATGAGAGAAGTGGAAGACAACAACAGACATGGGGAGATATCAATGGAGGAGCAGAGAGAAGCCAGAGTGTTTGGGTTCAAGTTGTGAATGCTAATAATGCAAACGGTAGAAACAATAATGACAACAATAACAGTGATGACCCCATGGCAGAAGATTGAGCAAATAAGAGTAATAAAAAGGCTAAAGGAGAATCCGAGTAAGCTGAAGTAGGCATCAGACATGGGTCTTCTTCCATCATTAGAGTGTTTCCACAGTCGAAAGCTGTGGCTGAACAGACCAAAGGATAGGCGACTGTTAAGTGTTGTTGTATTACGGTTTCTGTATAATAATAATTGGAGTAACAATCATATGATCTAAACACTCATCATCAATATAAACTCAGTAAGATTGTTTTGTTTTGTAACTATAAAATTGTTAATTTGATTGATTTTCATCTCATTCCCATCTTTGGCAAACCAAGATTTTGTGATTATCGCTATGTACATACAGGTTCCAAGAGAATAACATAGCTTAATATTTAGACCTAAATGAAAATCTGATAAATACAGTAAAAATTCTTTAAACTAAAATTTGATTAATTAATTAAAGGGTAAAACTGTAAAATAATACTTGCATTGTTCAACTTACATGTTGTCTTCGGGACATGATCTACTTACAATATTTGTTTCCTGTAATAACTCATAGAATGAAGAATCAAGATAAATTGTATGAGATCTACATATCTACATTTTGATCAATGAATACTATGGTGTTTAAGAAATAAACAAGTTTTTAAAGAAATAAAAGGAAATATCATATCGTATCATATTCATCTCTCTTAATTTCCTTCAAAATGGTCACAAGGTGATATAAACATGAAAAAGAAAAAAAAAAGGAAAGATATAAACAATTCATAAATCAGGAGTTGACATAAGCACAAATTATCCCAATTGTGAATAGAAAACAAACAAATCACAAAAGTCATCAAACCTTTCAAGAATCTTACCAACGAGAATCTTGATTGCACATCTCTCAAAAGTTGGAATTGTGCACGCCTCTCCAAGTATCTCCGGCTCCATCTGGATTTAGGGATTTTGTAGGGTTGAAAGTTTTAATCTTTCTTGGACTTTCTGAGAGAAAAATTCAGATGGGTTCGCTCTGAATCCGATTGGAATATCAAAACCTGAAGTAGAGTCTTTTTGTCATCTTTCGAGTTGGTTAATATGAACAGTCTTGTGAGGAGGAAACAAGTTGATTCTGTTCATCTGATCAAAAACGATGGGAATCGTCAGCTTGCCAAGAAACTATCTGTCGTTGATCTTGTCGCTATTGGTATGAGAAAGATTCAAACTTTGCCGAATTTTAATAATAATATCGATACAATACAATTGTTGTTCCTATAGATGTTGATTGTGTTAATTTATCAGGAGTTGGGACTACAATTGGAGCAGGAGTGTATATTCTTGTGGGAACAGTAGCTAGAGAACACACCGGACCTGCTCTTGCTGTATCATTCTTCATTGCTGGAGTAGCAGCTGCTCTCTCGGCGTGTTGTTATGCTGAGCTTGCTTCTCGTTGTCCATCTGCTGGGAGTGCGTATCATTATGCATACATATGTCTTGGAGAAGGGTATTTAGATGGATTTTAATGTCAAAATTACTGAAACATTGCCTCTACTTGTTGTCTTCGTCTTAAAGCTGATACTCTTGTTGTTCTTATTTCATAGGATTGCTTGGTTGGTTGGTTGGGCACTGGTGTTGGATTACACAATTGGTGGATCGGCCATTGCCCGCGGCATAACTCCAAATCTGGTACTTCCCTTTGAGTTATTTGTATTTCCTTGTTTCTTATCGATTTAATTCTGACTGGTGGTTTTTGTTTTTTGTTTTTAGGCATCTTTTTTTGGAGGTCTGGACAAACTTCCTGTGTTCTTAGCTCGACAGACCATACCAGGATTTGGTATTGTGGTTGATCCATGTGCAGCACTGTTGATTATGATTGTCACGATACTACTATGCTTTGGGATAAAGGAGGTACTTCATTGAAAAACTTTCAAAATGATATTCATTTCAGGATGATCAGATCGGTTAATAGTGTTAGTGCCGGTTTATTTTGTCTTGACAGAGTTCATTAGTACAAGCAATTGTAACATCAGTGAATGTTTGCACCTTAGTTTTCATCATAGTTGTTGGTGGATATTTAGCTTTCAAGACTGGATGGACTGGATATGATCTTCCGAGTGGGTAATTATACTATTCTTCTTCTTCCATTGAGCTTAGTTTTGTGTCTCAAATTTTTCTGAAAGGTCAATGTTTAATTCTTCTCTTTATAGATATTTTCCTTTTGGATTAAATGGAATACTCGCCGGATCTGCTGTAGTATTCTTCTCTTATATTGGATTTGATACCGTGACTAGCACCGCCGAGGAGGTACACAGTTTTTTCTTCACAAAGGACTGACTTTGATGATTCTGCATAGAAGTAACTAGTAATAGAAAATGATGTTTTGTCATAGTATTGTTACCTCTTTCTTCCATAATATCGCCAATTTTCTCTGTTAGAATCTTAAAATTTTGGTATTGCCACAACAGGTTAAAAATCCTCAAAGGGATCTTCCATTGGGCATTGGGATTGCATTACTGATATGCTGCATTTTGTATATGCTTTTATCAGTAGTTATTGTTGGATTAGTCCCATACTATACATTGGATCCTGATACTCCTATCTCCTCTGCATTTGGAGACAGTGGGATGCAATGGGCAGCGTAAGCATGATACATCCATTGAGACTCACTTTCTCTCGATTTATTGAGTGAAATACTTCCTTTCTTCTTTGCTTTGTTTTCTCTTATTATTCCTCTATATTTCAGGTACATCTTAACCACTGGAGCGATAACTGCTCTGTGCGCAAGTTTGTTGGGTTCGCTTCTGGCTCAGGTACTAATCAAATTCTAAACCGTTTTGAAAACCCAATGTTATGTTTCATGTGGGTTTTGTAATGCACACATGTCATTTTGACATTGCTTTGTGATTTCTTTTATTAGCCACGAATCTTCATGGCAATGGCTAGGGACGGATTGTTGCCAGCTTTCTTTTCAGAAATTAGCCCACGAACTCAAGTACCGGTGAAAAGCACAATAGCAATTGGTTTGCTGGCCGCTGCACTGGCATTTTTCATGGATGTTTCACAGTTATCCGAGATGGTAAGCTGATCTTTGCCTACATTACATGTCTCAATGTCTTATGGACGGGTTTTCACCTACAACTCGTGGCAAACAGAAAATTAAGGGTTCACTGATTAGTAGTATAGTATGGATATTTAGCGTTATATAATTAAGTTGAAACACACTTCTATTACAGTAACAGATTCTTCTCTGAGTAACTCACATTGGTAATTCATTCAACAGGTTAGTGTAGGCACTCTAATGGCATTCACTGCCGTTGCAGCCTGTGTGTTAGTTCTTAGATATGTACCACCAGATGGAGTTCCCCTACCATCTTCCTCTCAAACTTGCACTGATACCGATGAAAGTAGAGCTGAAACTGAAACTTTTCTTGTGGATGCTATAGAATCTTCTGATTCCCCTCTACTTGGCAATAAAACTGCTCGAGGTACTTAAATGTTCTCAATCACGTAGTTAATTTTGTTAAGATGACTCTGTTTTGATATATGATTCGTCCAACAATTCAATCTTTACTGGTATCATTGGCATTTAAGAAATATAATCTTTTTGCATCTTTTAAATTGAACAGATGAAAAGTATTTTGGAAAGAGAAGAAAAATTGCTGCCTGGAGTATAGCTCTTGTGTGTATAGGTGTCCTAGGTCTTGCTTCAGCAGCTTCTGCTGAGTGTCTTCCAAGGTCGGTTCATTATCTGATATCTTATATCTGTACTACTTGCCCTGTATATATTTCCGCACGTCTAGTTGCGTCTTCGTTATGTCTAAACAAATCTAGTTACTTTGGTTGAGGTGGTTGATTGGCTATGAACAACATGCTACTAATTTCTTGTCAAAGTGATAAGTGTGCTCAATTAGAAAATGCTTGGCTATTTCAGAATGTTGTGAAACATTTTTCAACCGCTGTGTTGTCTTTGTAATATAGTTAGAATCTCTAATAGGTTTTCTTCTTGATTGTGGCAGTTTTCCTCGGTTCACGATATGTGGTGTCAGTGCAGCCATCCTGCTTGGCAGTTTAATTACTCTTGGCTACATCGACGAGGATGAAGAAAGACACAACTTTGGACACAAAGGAGGTAAGGCTTGAAGCTTATTTATGCCTTTTATTGGCCTATTCACACAGCACAAAAATGAGAAATTTAATTGAAAATAAGATTCTGCAAGCCATCTCATTGATTGAGGTTTTGGCAACAACCATATACTTAAGATTCTATATTTGATTCTATTTCAGGGTTTCTCTGCCCATTCGTCCCATACCTTCCAGTTCTTTGCATTTTGATCAACACCTACTTGATCATCAACATTGGGTGAGTGAGTCTGATGGATCCATGAATAAATCAACAAATATTAGGATGTTTCTAAAACCCTTGCTGGTAATTTGTAATGGCAGAGCTGGGACATGGATCAGGGTCTTGGTATGGCTACTTATTGGAAGCATGATCTATCTCTTCTATGGCCGATCTCACAGCTTGCTGAACAATGCGGTTTATGTTCCCACGACAACTTCTACCAGAAAACCAACAGATCATCTTGCTTGAGATTGGTGGTTCGATGCAGCAGCTGAAGGGACTCCAGCTGCAAGCTTTGTTGTTGCTGAAGTAGCATGTAAAGAGAATTAAACAGATGGCACAAGAGTAAACATAGGCCAATACATACAACGACATTTCATGTACATTGTTAGTCATTCTAAATGTATATCTCTTAAATGCCAATTTCATTTTTTTACTTTTCCCTTTCCAACTATGTAATTTGCCAATATCGAGTAAATGATCTTCGAATTCTTAAAAATGCCAAGTCCATGTACCTACTACTCGAAACATCAACCAAAATTGAGAAACTCTGACAATCTCCAGAGAGTGGTACAATGTATAGATAAACATTAAAAATTTGAACAAAAATTATCTGAATATGATTAAGTCAATATCATTAAAGTACAGAGTAACCTAAACGGGCAGTAGAAGGACTAGCGAGTTTGCAAGAGAAGACAACAGAAAGAAAGGATTAAAAGTCTGAGAATCTCTCAACATATGTTGTCTTCAAAAATGTTATCCTTCTCCACATCAGACTTGCAAAATATATATATCTATATACCGCCTGAGCTTCAAGAAACTGCCAAGAAAAATAACAAAAAACATGAAACTTTTTCAAGAAATGACGTCTGCAACTTGTCTAGTCTCACATATTTACCGCCTGAGCTTTCCTAAAACAAAAACAAGACTCAAGATTTCTCAAGTCGCACCTGTGGTTCAGTTGGAAGAAACTCTTCTCCTTTCGTAATGAGTCTTCATTAAAAACAGATGTGAACACTGATCCTGTTTGCATTCACTAGCTGATTGTAGCTTCACCGTTGACTAAACTGCTTCTCTCTTCTTCGTTGCTACTGCTATTGCTTTTCATTGGCTTGTCATTACTACCACCAGTTGCTCTCCTGACATCTTTCTTCTTCAGGGCAAGTTCATCCCCAGATGTAACCTTTGATGCTCCTGAAGATGCACGGTCCTTTGACGAAGTATTTACATATTTCCTTGGAGAACCCTTGTCTTTGGTAGAATCACCTGTCAGCTGTTGTTTCTGACTGTCTTTGTCTGTCTCTGATTCAGGAAGTAAAGCCCGTACACTAAGCCGAAGCTGACCCTTTTCATTCACCTGCATTATCCATGTTTCTTTGTTCAACAACTCATCTAATTATCATTTCCAATTAGTTATAATGTTTCTATGAGTTACAGAGACGCAAGAACTCGCTGACCTCTATTAGTTTGACGTCGATGCGGTCTCCTACTTTAAAAGCCTAAAAGGACAAGAGTAATATGGATGAGCATATGTGAAAACCTCAATAAAAGAGGAAACACTTTCTATAAAGTTAGGGAATCAATGGGTAATGCTCACATCCTCTGGTTTTGCAAGCCACTCAGCACTTAGCTCACTGATATGGCAAAGTCCTTCACGGCCAGGCGCAATCTCTACGAAGGCACCATAAGGAGCCATTGATTTGATTTCACAATTCCTGATTTAAAAAAAGGTAAGAATCCAAATCCATTAACGCTTCTTGGTCAGAGAAGGTATATGAAAGATACATACCTGTAGATATCACCAACAGCAGGAACCATTGTCAATCCACTAATAATAGCTTTCGCCCTCTCCAAACTCGCCACATCATTTGCCATAATTTTGACCTTGACAAAGATAAACGTTAAGAGGTCATATGATGAAGAAAATCCATAAATATATAAAAATATTAAGAAGAATGAAAATATTTCTGTATATCTCACAGTTCCATCGTCTTGCATATCAATGGCCTCAACTCCAGATTCTTCAATGATGCTTTTTACTTTCTTACCACCAGAACCAATAAGAAAGTATACTTTGCTTGGATGAACCTGCAGCATATGAAACGCCAACAATCTTTACTTCAAGGCAATAAGGTGTTAGACTGAGAAATTCTGGGAAAATTAGTTGAAGCCAAACCTTCATAATATGTATCAATGGCGCGTATTTTGAGAGGCTCAACGTAGGAGGCGGTGAGCACTTTGCCATTTCAGCTGCACAGAAAGGAGACAAAATAGTAAATTACATCTTAAGTGGCATAGATTTTTCAAGGATTAGCTAGTTCCATTATCTAGAAATTAAATATTCCAAAGTCTAGCAGTCTGAGATGAACAATTCATGAATATCCCAATCCTTACCAAGAATATGGCGACGCCCAGCTTTTGCCTGTATCAGAGCCTTTTCCATTATCTGTAAACTGATTCCTCCTACCTAGTTCATGATTAAAGAGAAGAAGAAAAAAATACACAAGATGTTACCAACATACTTATCTATTGCCATAACTAAGAAACAGATAATAACCTTAATGTCCATCTGAAATGCGGTAACTCCATCTTCATTCCCAGCAACCTATGACAAATAAATTAAAACGTCAACATTCCAGTCAATGCAAGAACCATCAAGAGAATCCTTATATTTTCTGACCTTAAAGTCCATATCACCGGATGCATCTTCAGCTCCAGTGATGTCAGAAAGGATAAGGGGAGATCCATCACCGCCAAATTCTTCAGTATCCCAAACCATTCCCATTGCTATGCCAGCAACAGAACATTTGACTGGAACTCCGGCATCTTGCAAAGCCAAGCAACCACCGCAAACAGATGCCATGCTGCCACATTTTCAGATCAAAATAAGAAGCAAGTACAAAATTTGTCATTCAAACAAACTTGGCATGTGAAGATCCTACAGGCAGAAAAAGAAAGCTGACCTTGAAGAACCATTGCTTTCAATTACTGTACTTTCAACACGTATCGTGTAAGGAAAGTCATCATCACTAGGTAATATAGTCTCCAATGCTCGCTCTGCTAGTGTCCCATGACCTATTTCTCTTCTACTGGGTGCGCCAATTCGTCCAACTTCACCAACAGACGATGGAGGAAAAGTGTACTGAAACACCACAATGAGCAGGTTAGAAAATCTCTTTAAGCTCAAAAATAAAAATGAAAGGAGAGACTAAGCATTAGTTTCTCCAAATAGTTCTGTCATATGCTATAAATTGTGTCAAAAAACAGACATTAAATGTATTCGGAATGAAACCTGCAATTCTGCAATTAACCGCAGCAAAAATTCTTAACTCTACCTATTAAAAATTGATCTGTAAATTATAATAACAGAGTGAACAGAAGAACAAATATTGAATAGACCTGAAGATAGAACCTCTTGTATTCATCAGAACCCTCAAGGTTGTCAATTCTCTGCGCCATTTGTTTATCACCAAGAGTAACAACTGCCAGTGCCTGAAAGAATCATACAATAATCTTCTTTATTGTACCAACTTCCTTAACATACATTAAAGGCGATAAGACAAACGATCGACATCCACACAGGGTTTCCCTAGATGACAACATTCCTCTGTTACCTGTGTTTCACCACGTGTGAACAGAGAACTTCCATGTGCCCTTGGAAGCAGTCCACATCTTGAATTAATTGGACGAATCTCATCCGGAGTCCGACCATCACTTCTTTTACCTCCCTATAGATGGAGAGATATGTAATATGGAATCAGGAAAACTTGTTCGATAAAAGTGAAAACAAAATTGAAAATTTAAGAAAGATTTACTAGGAGACAATGTGAAATATTTAACATGTTAAGCATGATTCTTTGCTGTAGTATAGTTCATAAAATGCTTCAATGATTGAAAAAAAATCCTATCAACATACACGCCTATGGTCATGATATCAGATGTTGTACCTCAACAATTCGCCTCCGTAGGAGTTTTGACGATACTTCTTTGAAGACCAGCTTGACATCTACTTCAGAAAATAGCTGGACAAGGGCAATGACTAGTTTGTTAACATTTTATATAAAAATGAGTAGAGGAGAAAAGGTCACTTTCAAGTTACCAAGTAGAAAAAGGTTAAGAGACTCACTAATGGAATAGGTTTCCGAGGGATTGGCCTAATGTGAACATCGCCTTGGTCCACCTCACCTTCAGGAACAACTTCCTCATCCTCGTCTTCATCCTCCAATAGATCTGGTTGTGCTTCTATGGTTCCAAATGCTACCTCATCAATAACATATCCCTTCTCTGTCAGTATTGTCAAGACCTTTTCTTCCAGGGACGATATAGCTTTCCTTCTCGATATTTTGCTCTTAATTTGTAGCGCTTTGGTCAATTCCTCACCAGCAAGTTCCTGTGTCCAGAAAACAATTCATTTGACACATGATTTACAAGATAATATCACTGCAATTCCATTATGGCACAAGGTGTATAACATACTTTCACATGCTTGTATAGCTCAGGAGGTGGTAATCTGATAGCATCAAGCATTTTGGCCTTTCCATATTTCTTTGCTAAAGCTTCAATAGCAATGCATGTAGCCTGTACAGCATCCTGGTAAAAATTGAAAAAGCCTCACATTTAGTACCTAATCCAGATATTTTAAAAATTGAAATAATCTCAACTAAAACATCGAAATACCTGTCCAACTTTAACAGCTTGGAGCAGCATTTCCTCAGGAAGAAAATTACTGTATCCCTGCAATCTCATATATTTGCAATGAGCAAAACAGAACAGGAGGAAATGTGAAAATCGTGCAAACTCAGGTAAAGATCAGAGTTGACCTCTATTGTCAAAATTGCAGTATCTGTTCCAGCTAGAAACAAATCTAGCTGTGATTCTTCCATCTCCTTCACGGTTGGATTGACGATCAACTCACCCCCAATAAGACCGACCCGAACTCCTGCAATGGCTTTCGAATTTGGTACTTCCGAAAGAGCTCTGCGGTATTCATTCATTACAAAGCAATGTCAATGTGAACAAAATAAAAAGCTTCACTTATATAAAAACGGAAACGAGATGACCCTACATACACAGCAATTCCAGCAGATGTAACAGCTAAAGCATCAGGTGCATGTAATCCATCGTAGCTCAAAACCTGAGACCACAAACAAGCAACAGTTCAATTACGAATGAGACACAAATTAAGGAGATGAATACAATCATCCCATACATGTTTAAGTAAGTCATTTTCATGAAAAAGTAGTAGGTACACAAAACAAGAGATGCCATCATACAGAGACAAAAGAAAGCGCATGTCAAAAGGTAATTTGTTTCAACCAAAAAGAGGCAAAACAGAGAGAACCCCCTGATTCATCATGAGTAAGACCAATAAATAGATAGGGGAAGGCATCAAATGAAAAAAAATCCTTACTTCCCCAGTAACCCCTTCTAAAAACTACTTAAATAGTAAATATTAGGCCTACAGGACCATAAAGAAATCCACAGAGAAAGGCCATACCCAGGATAATATCTGAGTTTCATTGTAGAAACCTTTGGGCATAGTGGGGCGTAAAGGTCTATCGATCAACCTACAAATCAGAACCTGCATAACAACAAAAGTAAAAACATGTTAAGAAGGATGAAGAAATAAAAGAAACCAAACATCATTTAGCATGAGCAAATACCTCGTGATCTTTGGTTCTACCTTCTCTCTTAAAAAATCCACCACTGTACCAAAAGAAGTTCCATTTAGATCATTATTTAGGTAATAATGATCTGGTTTTCTTATAACAGGAGACTCCAAAATAGCAAAGGATTATAAAAAATGCTTACCTAGTTCGACCTACAGCTGAGAATCGTTCCTGATAGTGAACATAAAGGGGAAGAAAATCTGATGGCTCACTTGGAACATCAGCTAAACAAACAGATGTGTAGACAATCTACAATGCCAATTAGAAAGAGTAATAATTAGAAGCAAAACACCCACCAAAGCTTCCAAATATAACAAGATAAACAAGTAAATAGAAAGTAATTTGAAGATGAAGCACACTTACAGTTTCTCCATCTGTCACAGTTACAGCAGAGCTTGCTTGTCTCCCCATAAGACCAGTCTCTACTAAAATCTAGACAGAACAAAAAGAAACTTAAAGGTTTTACCCAAAAGAAACTATTAAACTAACAAAGTTCAACAATACATACATCTATAGCTGCGTGCTTTGAGCTTTAATACTATTGAAGATAAGGTTCTCAAATTCAAGCAAAACATGCTCATTAACAAATTCTATCACTTTACAAGACTAATTATCTCCGAATCAAACTTCAACAGATAAAACAAATGTTAAAAGCAAAAGGGTCAGGAAAATTTTGTAGCTTTTTGAAGAAAATTACCTCTCTATTTCCGAAAGGAATTTTGACAGAAATGTGGTTAGGAAAAGCCAGACTTCCATCGCCGACGGAGTCAGCTTCTTCGGTAACATCTGGTCTAACTAGAGCTCTGACACTAAATTTACTGGCGCCACTTGGGGAGAGAAGAGAGAGCGAGCACAAATTTGCTCCGGCGCTGCTGCGTTCGCCGGAGTGAAAACGAGTGGAATTCCGGGAACGGCAAAGCCTGCTCCGGCGAATTGGCCAGAAGTGTGGAGTACTGTGAAGCGCGTTATTTGGACTCGTCAGCATCTTCTTCTTCTCTGAGAGAGAGAGAGAGAAAGAGTAAGAATAAGGAGCGAGACTTTATCCGTTCGTTCTTTGCAAACGCGGGAGCTTCTCTGTGACTGTGTGAGTTTTCAGGCGTTGCGGCATATTGTTTCCGGTTTGAAATCGAACCGGGGTTTGAATTACCAAAATTGATATTTTCTAAACCAAGAGTCTATACCGAACAATTAGGTCTGATTTCTAGGAATTTGAAATTCAAATGTCTTAAAACATGAATCTCTAATTAAGATATTGAAATTTTAGACTACAAATATTATAAAAATGACAGCAACTAAAAATATTAATTATATATGTGAAATTTACTAGTTTTCATGATAAAATAAGATTTATTTATAAACCCCTATAGATAGACTAGCCAGTTAAACCGAGAGGTGCAACTCCATGCCAAAAACTAGAACCGGTCATTACTCCTCGGTTTGAGTTTTCCATATACAGATGTACTGTACTAGTTACTATTTACCAAGGTACCAACCAATACAAAAACGACGTCGTTTCGTAGAAATAAAATGTAAAAACTGGTACTTGTAATTAAGGACATTGGACCGGTTTTATTAGGATTGAAAATGACTGTTTATGATTTTGTAATCTCAAGCTGAAAATGGATCACTATTTCAACAGAGACAACTTTTCGTGAGGAGGTAGGTACATTCTTTCTTTAGCTCTGTTTTGGCATACGAAAGCTAACATTTGCCTATCAATAGAATGTATCAGCTTGAACAATAGTACAAGTAAAATGAAAATCCTTGTGTGTTTTCTTTACATGTTTGTGGCAAGTCTCCTCGAGACTCAACAGTTATTATTGTAACTATCTTCTTCTCTCTCTCGACCCACCTCAAGCTGATCTCTGTGGCCACTTAACATTTGAAGACGCTGTATACGTTGTGGAATTGTACTATCAAACCGCATGCTCTCAGGATCTTCAGAATAAGCTACATAGTATGCCATTACACATGCTTGTACCCACGCCAAACCTACTCTTCCCTGCCAAAAAAAAATCACAAAACATAACCAACTTTGTCTAAGTCTCATTTTGATTCTTTTCCTTCAACTTACTTACCACGAAATAACCAATTATGAAAGCATACAGAGTCACTTCCAAGGCATAATCCTTGTGGATTAACAACATCCATATTCCTGTAGTTAATGAAGAGACTGATCCAACAGAAACCGCGCTAAGGAAGCAGAAGGAGCTTGTGAGGTCCGAATCAATCAGTTTCTCTAACCCACTTGTGCTTCTGAACTTCTTCCATGTATCACTTGAAGCCTCCATGAATCCTTTATCATATGTTCCAACATGTACAAAGCCCCATCTGTTTCCAACTGTAATGAGTTTGTTAGCAATGCTAGAGAAGCAATCAGCACCTGAATACATTACCTCATCGCTGTTCCCTGACATTAGATTAACGCTTCTGATCGATCCTCTAATGAATACGATGATTGGAACAAGCGTTGAGCCTATGCAGATGCTCCCCATCAAGTGTTTCACAGTGATGCGTAAAGCATTCCAAGAGTCCATATCTTCTCCATGAGCAAAGTTTACATATCTCGCTCGTGATATCGCTACTTGGTGTACATTCTTGAGAACTTGCATCGTCCATGCTAAGCTTATCAAGATTACACAAATGAACAAGAGATCAAGATTTGTTCTTGTGGAAGTTGCTCCTCCAATTCCAGTCACCAAGAAACCAGAGTAAACTACGCTAACAATGATTGATAAAAAGACTACTTCTCGGGTTCTTGCTGGTGGAAAAGCTGTGGAAAGTGATATTATCTTATCAGTGTATTCAAATCTTGGAGTGATCCAGCAGCCATAGAGAGATTGAGTAATGGCGAAAACCACAAAAACAGCACCGATCCCTGCATCTACAGCTGAGCCAATCAGAACAAGCAAGATCCCTACCGAGCAGGTGAGTATTGGGCTAAGCCAAAACGTAGCTTTGACCGCTCTTGATGGATTGTATATAAAGATGCATTGCCAAGCTAAAGATGAAACTCCTGAGACAGCAACAGATGCTAGTAGAGGAGGGTACCAATTCTTGGGGTGGAAATGGTGTGAAGTTGCTAAGATGAGACCGCGAATGGTGAGAACGATCACCAAAAGTGAGATTAAGGTTAGTTGTGACAAGAAAAGACCCTTTAAGAGATTTCTAAAGAATTTTCCGGCTATTGTTTGATGTGTGCCGGGAGGTGATCTACTACCTTGTTGTTCCTGCAAACAAAAGAAAAAAAAACAATTTGGTATCTCATCAACAATTTGGTACTTATTCGAGGCTGATTAACGAGAACATGCAAGTAAAAAAAAAGCACCATTGAGAAACAAGAGTATCGTCTTGAGTCAAGAAATAGTGATTAAAGTCAACGAAAAAGGAGAAAACAGAGAGCATAAAGGAGAAAGCAAAACAGAACAAATCAGAGAGAGAGAAAGAGATCGGAGAAGATACAGAGATCAAGAAAGGAGTTTCCTGATTCTTGATGAGAGAGAGAGAGAGAGAAAGGACCTTGAAGGCGATTGGAGAAGAAGAGGAAGAAGAAGGAGGAGGAGGAAGAGGAGATATTGTTGTTGGTCCTTGAATATGCACGCGAGAGGCATGGCCGTTGCTTGTTAGTGTAGGCATAGCTGCGTTGTATTTGCCAGGAGAGTTCCTTGGAACCCAAGTTACACTTAACCATCTTCATCAATCATCATTCTCTGTATATGTATATACATATACATCTTAGTCAATCACTTCTATCCTTTTGTTGATGTTTTATTAAATTATATTCGAATATTTAATACGCATACTTTATTATATTGCTTTGACTTACTCCATCTTTAAAGTTTGAACTAAACCTACACTTATTGTTGTTTTGACTTTTTAGTTTAAAGTTTCCTCATTTCCTAATCCCCCAAGAAACTAATCAATGCATTGTTGTAAATAATGTCTTTATACTCCACAAATTATGGAAATACGTTTTGCAAAATCATTAAAATATTTGTTTTTCTGTTAGGTTTATATTTTGGTAGTATTGATACATGTAGGTTCATCTTGGCTACCTACTCATCTCCCCAAGCCCCTGACAAAAGGTACTCCAAATTATCTTATTTGAAAAATCAAAGTAAGAGTTTAGAGTAATTAATGAGTTTATATGAATAAAATTAATGTAATTAATTGATTAAATACCTATATATGGAGTGAAATTCTAAAAGTGATCGTTTTTAAGACACTCATTTGTAGCAAATAAACGAAAATTTAAAGGTTTTTCGAGGAAAAAGAAAGGGGGAACGAGTTAGACAAACGAGATACGATTGTTCAGTTCAACTTGTATATAATTTCTGTTCTTTCCTTTATACCTTTTTTTGTGTTACTTTTTGGCGTGAGAGGATAAGTATCGAAATTTCGTATCATTCACGGGCTTTGTTAATGAATAAATATATCTCTCTTTTTTCCTTCAACTTTCATGACTTGAAATTTCGGAACAAAGCACAAATATTTCCTAGGAAGTTGCAGCCGTTGTAAAAATTCAGTGAAATATATA
>VBRH01000392.1:1124-18651 GCA_014578085.1 Cardamine resedifolia | reverse complement strand
AAAAAAAAAAAAAAAGTTTCCGAAATTTATGTGAGAATTACAGAGAATATATACGATAATGAAAAGAAAATGATTTGGACCAAAAATAGGAAACTAAAACAACTTGGTTGAAATGAAACATACATCTTACCGACTAAATAATATATAAAAAATCCTGTCGATATCTACTTTTGTTTATAAATATTATTATCTACTTAATTAGCTACATCAAGTCTCAGCCACAAGGCACCGGAATGTTTCCTTTTGCGTTTGTAAATTCACCCATTTTAACTGTAAATAAATTTGACTTGCACGGATGTAATTTCACTCTATAAAAATATATTATATCGACTGTATAATTTTAGGTATATATAAATATAAGGTTGATATTACAAATTTTTCTACTATACTCTCAATTGTCTTCATCTTTCCGGCCACGTTTGCACAACTGAGAGTCGGATTTCACAATCGGTTCAATATGGTGACAAAGTAACTCGAAAGAAATTCAGCCTGGTGACCGTTGACTTTTCAATATATCTATATATTTAACTTGGTGATGTTTCTGTACCATATGAGGTTTCTATTGGACCAGGACAGACAACGGTAACCTTGATTCCCTTTTGACAGAACTGCAACCATGCACCGATGATTGTGAATTAACTGTGAGTTAATTATGAAGATTGTATGGAGTCTTGCGTTCGACACCTTCATCGGCACGTCTCGTACAAAACTTCGTCTTAATATAGCCTGTCCAGGTGATGGTACCTTTCCTGCAGCACTGCTTATCTGTAGATTGACGTGAATTGTTAATCATGATTTAATCTAAAGAAATGGACAATTAACACATGACAAGAAGCTTATCATAGCTTGACTTCCATAAAAATTCAAGCTCAAGATGTCTAGAGAGTAAAATGATTTGGAATTAAGCAAGCAGGCGATAATAAACCAAAGGAAACCTTAAAAGGCTTAAACTGTCTAGATACCCAAAAAGCCTCAGATTGTTAACATATTTTTAGTCAAGATCCAATCGTGTGATTTCAACCTTGAACGCAATATATATCCATATCCAGAAACTATGATATGAAGCTCAAATTTTGAATAAATTCCCACAAAATTAGGATATATAAAAAAAGCTATCCTCCATTATAGTTTCTACGTACCACGACGAAATGACCGCCTCCTTGTTTTAGCATATGAGGAGCTACCAACTTTGTAAGAGATATCGTCCCAAAGACATTAACATCAAACGTAGTCTGCACACGACGAGATCATAGATTAACCATATGTCAATAAGAAAAAATCATAAAAAGACATACATGTCTTCCTCACTACTGGCTAAGAAATCTCCGGCAATCAAAATACAAAGAAACTTATATTGCCTAGGGATTTGACGCAATCAATTTAGTACCTTGAGAGTTTCCTCAGTTGCATCTGATGCCTTGGATTTCTGCAAGAAAAAGAGTATGATGATCAACTAAGCACTTCTATAGCCTGAGACTCTCTATTGAGTAGGTACAAAACATTAGCAAGGAGATTACTTACCGGACGCTCATAGGCAGCGTTGTGAACCAAATAATCAACACCAGCCCCAGGGAAAAGCAACACTGCTTGCTCTACAACATGTTTGAGGGAGTCTTCGCCGCTAGCTAAATCTAAAGGCAAAACCTTGACATCTCCTGGTGCATATTTACCTAAAAGAACGCAGAGTCGGTAACATCATGTGTGAAACAGAGAGTTCACAATTTCAAAACCTGGAAGAAGTACCTTTGAGCTCACTCTTAACCCGATCCAATTCATCTTTATTCCTTGCAGAGAGAATAAGCTTGGCATCTAAACTTGCAAACTTTTTAGCAAGAATTTCCCCTAAATCCAATCATAAACATCAACCGTAAGCAAGCACAATAAAAATTGGAGAAATTTCTGCACAGATAATCCTAAAAAAACAGAAGTTACCAATTCCACGGCTAGCCCCTGTGATCCAGACGACCTGAGCAGACCAAATCAACAAAAAATCTGAATAATTTGCTCAGAAATCAAAAAAAAAAAAANNNAAAAAAAAAAAAATGATAATTATATCATTCCAACTAAACTTCATATTTTTATTTTTTTTTGTCAAACAATCCCAGTACCTTGCCTTGTATGGCTTCGCGCTTCACATGCTTCTTCGAAATCAGGGTGAAATCCCCTAACAGAAAAAGAAAAAAAAAATCAATCATTTTTACAGAATCTATAATTAATTAATTTCGAAATTAAGATTGCATTAGTATTCTTCGGAGTTATTACCATCGGCGAGTGCGAATTTGAATAGCAGACCGAGAAGAAGAAGGAGTCCCAGAGATGAGAAGAGTAGAGTCAGCATTTTTCTCAACGGTGAAGAACAAATATCTAATTAATCTTCCCCTTTAAATGTTGACAAAAACAAATGTAGGGGGGGAAATAATAAATGATTGATATTTAGGGATTTATGTGCAATTAATAAAACCAAGTAGGAGAAGAAAATCAAACCACGCGCAGGTGAGAGAATTAGTGTCACCAAAGGCAAAAGCTGTACAGATTTGTGTACTTTGACAGTACTGACGGAAAACCCAGGCGAGTAAAGATTTTTTTTTTTTTAAAACACTAACGTTAAAAGGATATATTTGTCAACAAATGCAAAATAGCAACATTACAACTATTGCATTAAAAACGCAGCGTATAATGATTGATGAGAACCGATTTGGTTTTGTTGGAAGAAAAGGTGAGAGATAATGTAAAATCCAAAATCTGTGTCCGCAGAGAGGATCGATTGGGGGGAGTGAGAGGAGCGAGAGAAGGAAGATGGAGGCTATAAGGAAGCAGCTTGATGTGCTGATGGGAGCTAACCGAAACGGCGACGTTCAGGAGGTGAATCGCAAATACTACGACCGCGATGTGTGTCGTCTTTACTTATCTGGTCTCTGCCCTCACGATCTCTTCCAATTGACGGTGCCTATCTATACTCTTCCATCTTTTTGCAAAACAAAACAAAAAAACTCTAATTTCACTTTTGAGCTGATATTTAGTTAGAAGCGTGGACAAGAGAAGAGGCTTTAATGTGTAAATTAATGTTTTGGTTTTTGCTTTGTGTCTCCTGTGTAAGCTCGAGTTGATTACTGCTATTTGTTACTTGATAGTGTTATAGTGATCTTCAAAATCCATTGTTTGTTAGATAATTAGATAACACCAACAGTGTGGAATTTCATGTTGTCGCGGTTGCCACACATTTTCCACCTCAATGTAGAGTGTGAAGGAGTTGTAAATCTGAAAATTTTGAAACTTGTATTGCTTCACCTATATTTATGAGTGTTTTTCTAGTAATTTAGATCATGGCTACTATTTTTGAATAATTAATGATGCTCCTTTGACATTTCTGTTATTATCAGAAAATGGATATGGGACCTTGCCCAAAGGTGCACTCTTTGCAGCTTAGGAAAGAGTATCCTTTAAAAAAAAAAAGTAATTATAGTAATTTTCTTCTATTGTTACCATGAAGGCCACTTTGTCATTTTCAGATTAACTACCTTCCATGGCCCCTCTCTGTTGATTTTGGTATTTAAACATGGTTATTAGTTGGGTAGCTGTCTCTTCTTTTTCCCGTTTTTTTTTTCTTTAGATACTTTTACTTAATGAGATTAGCCTTCACCTTGAATTCCGTGTTCCAGGCGATTATTTACCTGAAAAGTTAGTGGCTTTGTTATATTTAGTTTAGTTCTGCGGTAGTTTGTGTTTTCTTTCCTCTCCTGTTTTGCTTTAACTCGCCTTTAGATATCGAGAAGCAAAGGCAAAAGGTGTTGATAACTACGACAGGGAATTGGAAGATGCGATAGACAGGCTTATCGTTGAGTGTGATAGGAAGATTGGTAGGGCCCTTAAGCGCCTTCAGGAAGAGGATGCTAAAGCTGCCATTGCAATTTCAGTCTCTGAAGTCACTCAGGTGATAATTTAATTTTGCATTTGGTTTATGTATTTTTAAAGTTTGCTACACTCAGGCATGGACATTATCATTTCATTGTTTAACCGCAGACACCTGAAATTCTCGAGTTATCGGAGAAAATAAAAAAGAAGATGAAGGAAGCAGATCTGCACGGTAAATACAGATAATATTGTCCAGAAAATTTTCTTTGCTGTTTTGGCTTTTGAATCTCCTTTTGTGTTGTGAAGACCTATTGTACAGTTAGTTAGGAGCGTATACTGGTTTGCTTATATACAAATCGATGATCTATGGATTGTATATCAAGGTTTTTGTTAGTGGTTGTTGTCTGGTTATCCAACTTTCAGATACTGGTATTCTTATAAAGTTATGATGTCACTTTACAGATCTTGAAGGCAAAACAGATCTTAAGATTAGGGCTCTTGAGTTAGTTGAAGAGATGAGGACTAAGAGAGCTGACGAACAGGTGAATTTGCTATGCTTTTGATTTGATGAGCATTGTTCCTTTTTACTTTACCTATGGCAACTGAAAAGTCCTTTGCCTTATTTTTTGTATAGGCAGTGCTGCTGTTGGAAGCCTTCAACAAAGATAGATCATCCTTGCCACAACCTGTTCCAGCTCAGCCTCCAGCTTCAGCATTACCTCCACCTGATCCTCGAACTCAAGAAATGATAAATGAGAAATTGAAGAAGGCAGAAGATCTTGGTATGGGAAATAACCTTAATGTGTATGTGGTTCTTTTGTTTATGGTCATCTTAATTTATAGTTAAGTAGCTATTGTACTGGATTACTGAAACTGATTAATATCCACGTTCTATTTTTCCTCGCCAATATGTGGGAGTTTGCACTAGCTGATCTAAGATTTCTTTACCTATAAACTGCTTAAACTGTATATACCTAAGATAAGGAAATATCTTCCCTTTGTAGGTTACTATACCTATCTTAAAAATAATCACCCGGACTTTGCAAAGTTTGAAATAGCTAGTGTATGGTTATTTGTTTTCTCAGGCGAACAAGGAATGGTTGATGAAGCGCAGAAAGCACTGGAAGAGGCCGAAGCTCTTAAGAAGGTGTATTATCTTTCTTAAAACTCGTTTTCTTTTCCCTCTACTTTTATTAGGCACTAATGGCTGTTATGACTATATTTGTTTCAGCTTACACTTAGACGAGAACCTGCAGTGGATTCAACGAAGTACAATGCTGTTGATGTGCGCATTGTAAGTTAACATCATTCCTCTCAATGTGACCCTTAATATTCACATTGCTTGTCCGTTGAGTTCTGGAATGAAAAAAAAAAATCATGTTTTGACGTCTAGGTAAAAATAGCAATGTTAATGGACCCGTTTGATTTCTTTAGTAAAAGTATTCTTTGGACATAAATATAACTTCTTCGCATTCTCTGTTCTTAACTTCTTATATCATCTCAGACAGACCAAAAGCTGCGTCTATGTGACATATGTGGAGCATTCTTGAGCGTATATGACAGGTTAAGTTCCTTACTCACATTTTCTGCTTTATTGTTTCCCTTTTGGATTGAAAGGGAAAAGAAAAGCTAGAAATAGATTCTTGGGTTGACAAGTGGTTCAAGTTTTGACTCCGGCTATTGTACCTCCTTTTTCACCAGCAGGCTTTTTGGGCAGGATTACTTTTGCAGCTATAATAAATGTGCGTTCTTTTCTTGATTTTATTGTGCTTGAAGGACCATCCTGTTAGAGATTAACGAATGGAGCTTTTAACACTAAGCTGTTTTTGTACGATATCGTCAAATGATTCAGTATTCGTGAATGTTAAGTGATATTTCGTGCTGGTTTAGTGATCGTCGTTTAGCTGATCATTTTGGCGGGAAGCTTCATTTGGGTTACATGCTAGTCCGTGACAAATTAGCAGAGCTTCTGGTAACTAATAACATAATCTCTCTCTTTTGTCATGATGGATGTAAACTGTGCTCTTTCTTATACTTTTCATCACTTTTTTTCAGGACGAGAAGTACAATTTGTGCAACGAAAGGTTAAGTTTTGTTGGTTCTAGCTTTCATTTTCATCGTTTTATACTTTTTTTTACGGTTTTTGGTCTTTGAAATTGATGTAAAGTTGAAAACCATTCTTAGATCAAAGAAAGGGAACAGCAAGGAAAGTGAGTCGAGTAAAGACCGGGAGGTAATGCGAGGAGGTAGTCGTGAACGTGGAAGAGATTATGACCGTATGAGTAGAGATCGAGATAGGCACCATGACCGTGATCGTGAACAAGAAAGAGACTATGATCGGTCACACTCAAGAAGTAGACGCAGGTCACGCTCACGCTCCAGGTCCAGAGACAGACCAAGGGACAATGATCGCCACAGGTATAAACCGGAGTCATGGTTGTTTTTAAATCCTTGAGAACTTCTATATATTTCTTACAAATGGTTAATGTTAAAATTCTCTTTGCAGGCGTCACAACCGCTACTAGATTTGGTCTTGCGGTCTAGTGGGTTTACAAGTTACAAATGGTTTTAGGATCCATCCCCAAAACTTTTTTTCTCGACATGTATGTTGCTAAAGTTTGGTAGCTGAGCTTTCAGAAAAAAATTCAAAACCTTGTGTTATACCACCAACTAAAGACTTAAAAGAAGCAAAAAGAAGATTGTATGTGACCAGTTAATTCTCATCTGAGATATGTGTTTTACATTATTAGCAAACCACAAATATTTGATTTCGAAACTGTCGTTTAACCTCGATTACAATCCACTTGACATGATACTGATAGTAAAAACAAGATCAAAATATTTGATGTCCAAACTTATCTTCTTGTCTCGATTGAAAATGAAGACATGATAACGACATCTTAAAACTGAAAGCGAAGATTTATTAGCTTTATCCGTAGTACGTAGGGAGTTAAAACATTAAGCTCGTAGGAAGTGAACAACAACAAAAAAAAAAGAAGATAAAATACAATATGACTTGGAAACATATGATATATTGTAATAACTCGGAAGTCATCAAGTGAGATGAAGTCAGATATCATATGGGAATGGAACGGGAGACTTTGGGATAAACGTGGGTGGCCGGATGACCCATAATGCGGCGACCCTTTGCGTGTTTAAAGATATAAACCAATGCTCCGACCGGCCATTCCACTATTCCGGCTGCTACAAAAGCCACAAGCCCTAACGTTGGTCCTACCACTTTGCATCTACAAGGGTTTCCACCTGTTCCACACTGCATGCATATCGGAATCATCGTTGTAAAAATAAGGTCAAAGAGATGAAATGTTTGTGGATGTTATAGAGTAATGATGTATGGAATATGAGTAGAACAAGAAGTTGAAGATTATTGAGAGTTGGATTGTGATGTTTATATAGAGACTCAAGCGAATCATTTCAGTCTCTTTTTAAAATTGTTGTTCTTCTTTTTTTCTTTTTCTTTTCTTAATACTAGTATAATTTTATCTTAAAAGTTTTTATACGTAGGGTCGGTCCTTATTCTTTGTTTTTCACGTTTGACACGTGTTGCGTTTGAGAGCTGTACATGTGGTTTAAGGTGGATACGTGTTTTCTTCTCTTTGTATGTGTGACAAAGTTGTTGTTGACATCGGTAATACTATTTTCCTTTTGGTTCTTCACCCAATGCACACATGTGAAGACCAAAACAAGATGGGCCTAAAACAGATCGGCCTCAAAATCAACTGGACCAAAACAAAAAAAACACTGTAATCTAGAAGATCAAAACAATTCTAAGATTCTTCATTTCTCAAACTACATGATCAGAATTCTTAGATCTACAATGTGGGATTATCCACAATCTTCATCAAGATAAACAGAATGAGCTTAAAACGACTAAGATCAGCCAAACTAAGAACTTGGAGAGAAACTGAAACGAGAATGAGGTACAGAAACGTACAGCCCAAGAACACAGCGAGTGACGTCATGTCCCTTCTCGGGGTTAGGATCATTCTTCTTACATTTCAGGAACGCCATGTTTTCCGACAACCACCTTATTCCTATCTGATAAAATCACATGAACAATTAGCAAATGGAGAAACCAAGTTTCGAAATCCAAGTCAATATTGGATTTTGATGAAGCTACACAACACAACAACAATTTTCCCACATAAATGACTCGAGTCTTCTTTTTCTTCTTACTGAGAACAACAAAAGCCCTATACGCTGCGTTTTTATATTGCAATAGTTGTAATGTTGCTAGTTTTCTTCTTTTTGCCTATTATATCCTTCTAACACTTGTGTAAACAAAAAACCTTTTTTTTTACCAGTCTGTTTTGTTTATAATCCTCAACTAGTCTATGCTTCTGATTCTAGTAGTGGGTCTTCCTCTGAAACATCAACTTTTTGATGACCGTTGACATATTTCCAATAAATTATTCTCTAGCTTTCTACGATTACAGATTACTAATGTCGTCGTCATGCTTCAGTCTTCAACTTCTGTGATTAGTTGGCCAAGTTCTATCATCAATCCTTCTAAAGTCAAACAGGTTTCATCGAAGCCCAGGTTTGATTTTACTCTTTCTATTGTCTCTTTCTCAAACGGATCTCAGTGAATTTCTTCGATCGGTATTGATCTTGTTTCTACTTTATGACATTCGACTTCAAGGAACTCTGAATCTCTCATGTTGATTATGATATTAACGGATCTGATTAGTCAAAATGATATGATGAATTAGAAATTTAGATCCCTAATTTACATATTCTAAGTGTTAAGAGTTTGAGTTACATTGATCATGATTATAAATAAACTGATGTCGAGATCTTGGTAGATTCATTGACTCAAAACTGTATTGATTTGTGATTGCTGCTTACTACTACTAAAAAGGTTTCCATGGCTAGTTAGTCACAAAAATGACTTGTGTGTATATATATGATGATCAATCATATGGATGATGAATGGTACTTAGAGGAATAGATGACTCGTATCATTGTAATCACGGATCTTGAAGTCATCAATATAGTGAAAAAAGTTTCCCCATCAAGGTCAAGAAATTGTGATGAGTCAACATTTTTGACTGTGGTCGGCTGCGTCTGGGGTCCAATGGTAACAGAGAGACGCATATCAGATCATATGTCCACAAAGTTCTGTTGGGTCAATTTTCTTGGGTCAACTTTTTTGGGTTCGTCACCCAATGCACATTGGGTCTAAGTCTGAAGATCAAAACAAGATGGGCCTAAAACAGATCGGACTCAATCTCAACCGGACCAGTCCATCTCAACAATCCTAACCTTAATGCTAATATATATGTAGTAACCAAAATAATTGACCTTACCAAAATTGAAGACTGATTCAAGACTGAAAAATCCTTACCTTTTTGCATTGTGTAATTTGTATGATTTGGTCTTCACCAAATGCATATAGATGATGTATAGATATGACGCTATGTATACTGTACATGCACATGCATGTTGTTATATATATGCTTTACCGTTCTTTTCAAGTCTTGAAATTAAAAGGCATTCCCATTAATCATCACCATGATCATGATGAAACATAAATATCTAATTCTAGTCTTCTTCTCCATGTTCCTCGTGTTACACTCCCTCACTAGTCTAGCCAATTCCGTTTCGACTGTGGAACATACCAAAATTACAACAACGCCATCGGTTCTTACAAAATTACAAAATTGCATTAACTCTTGTGATCAGTCGCCGCCGCTGCCACCACCGAGGTTGGTTTACTGCAGTAGGTCTTCTTCATCTCCACCACCGCCGAAATACATGTACGTGACTGGTGTGCCTGGGAAACTCTACCGGACCGAACCGGATGATCAGTGGGGCTATTATTCTAGTGCAAACCGGAATTGGGTTAAGCCTCTCTTGGTTATTGTAATTGTGGGGGTTATTACTTATTAGGGTTGTCATAAATTTGTGAAAAGATTAACTATCAAGTTTGTTAGCAATTCTATCGGTAGCTCTAATATGTATGTTCGAATTATTTATTATGAATAATTGAATACTATTGTCAATAAGAGTATAATGTGTTGTGTAATCATTTGTTATTGTTTTAAAAAAACAAATTGCAGATTAATCATTGATATATAATCTAAAATCCGCCAATTATGAAATCATAAAATTATCGACGGTTTAAAAAATAAAAATTCCCACTCTCTAAAATTTATTAAACAAAATTAATAGGAGGTTCACTGTCTTCAAACTTTATAAAAATAGTTTTCTCACAAATTAACTTTGAAACTGTTAAATCGGAAAAAAAATAGTCACGATAAACGTTTGTGATACCTGTTTTCTACATCTTAAAGACTTCGTGTTGAAAATTTCAAAAAAAAAAAAGACTTCGTGAATATTAAAAAAAAAAAAAGAATTTGTTGTTGACTCTTGGTCCATTAGGATAATTGACATTAGACATGCAAGAACTCCACTATCAAATTAATCATATAAACTAAGTCTAAGTATACTAATATTTTTATTTCTTAACAGCTTCTAAGTATTATATCATTGTTTTCATAGCTCTTATATAGGTTAAGACATACGTTTTGCTTTCTCAAATGTTTTTCTCTGCAAATTAATAAAATTTACGCTACAAAACAAAATTGCATATTAATAATGTAATCGCGGAAGAAGCCCAGTCAGAATACACAGTTTATCGGTTAAATAAATAAAAGGAAACCATATTATTTAATTTAATCTCCTGGCATAATTTTAGTTTTTTTTTTTCTTTCCTTAACGACATATTAAATTTAATTGTATGTACTATCCTCTAATCGGAGCACCAAGAATATAAAATCTCTTTGAAAGGCAAAAACTATCATCACATACATTTCTTTCTTTCATTTCCCCCAATCTTGATATCCTTTGAGAGAGTTGAGTCCGATCCAAAACCCTAAACCCCTTTCCCGCGGATTTTCTACCCTTTCCGCTCTTCGGTGTGAAAGGGAGCTGAGTCGGAGACCAAATGGGAGATCCTTTGGAGAGGTTGGGATCACAGGCATCAATGGCAACCGAGTCTGGCATGAAGGAGGACTTCTGCGTAGAGATCGATCCTCCGTTAACGGAATCCGTTGCCACCGCCGAAGATTGGCGTCGTGCTCTCAGCAACGTTGTTCCCGCCGTAGTCGTACTCCGCACAACCGCTTGTCGCGCCTTTGACACTGAGTCCGCCGGTGCTAGCTACGCTACTGGGTTTATCGTTGATAAGCGACGTGGGATCATCCTCACCAATCGCCATGTGGTTAAGCCAGGTGCGATTTTACTGTTGAAATTTCTCACGGAAGAATCAATAATTGATTAGAAACGAGTTTAGGGAGCAGCTGGATATCAGAAATCATTTTGAAATGGAACTTTAGAAGTGATGATTGTTTTTCAGAGGATTTTATTGCTTTAGGATTATGCGATTCCATAGCTATTACCTGTTTGATTAGGTGGTCCAGGATAAAGATCCGAGTTCTATCAAGAACGGCTTAGCTCGGCTTGGAATAGACAAATGTTCTGATTCTAATTTCTTCAGAGAATATCTCTAATGTTCAGTGATTCTTTTTATATTCTTATCTTCTTCTTCTGTAGGCCCAGTAGTTGCTGAGGCAATGTTTGTGAACCGCGAAGAAATCCCGATCTATCCTGTATACAGGGATCCGGTAAGTCTTTCATTCTAATCCCTAGATTAGATTTCAGTTTAGTTTCCCCCTGTTTCTGAGCATGATCGAATTGGCATCACAGTCCAGAATACCGTGGCTTTAAATTGTGCCATTGTTATGTTGCCATATGGTTCATGTTTAGTTTAAATGAGCATGCATCTGAAGAAGCTAGAATTTGTGTTCTATCTTATTATTTTTACTTTGCTCTCTTCTTGTCTTTGCCTTCTTCATCAGGCTGACATTCTTTGATATCCTTTTCAGGTCCATGACTTTGGCTTCTTTTCTTATGATCCCGGTGCGGTACAGTTTCTGAGTTATGAAGAAATTCCTCTGGCCCCAGAGGCAGCTTCTGTTGGACTCGAAATTAGGGTTGTTGGCAATGATAGTGGAGAAAAGGTAACATATATATTATGGCAGATTCCTTTGTATTCTTAACCGTATTTTTCAGTTTTGATGTTATAAAAGCCGTCTACATACTCAAGTTAGTTGTATCTCAATTTAAATGTTGGATGAGGTCTGGACTGTCTATCTGTTTGTCGAGTTAGCTAAGTTACCTGTCAATGTCAAACTTAGGTTGCAAAAAAATGATGTTTTGGTCCATTAAGACGCATTTATGGAAAAGTAATGCTTCTGGTAACTGGAGTGTGGATTTGCAGGTTTCCATACTGGCTGGTACTCTTGCGCGGTTGGATAGGGATGCTCCACATTATAAAAAGTATATCTGCTTCACTGATCATGTTTTTATAGTTCTGTTTATTTCTCAACATGAAAAGTTCTTTGGTGTTACTTGATACTTGCATGTAATCTTCTTATATTCATATAGGTAGTTGTTGTTGAAGTAGTAAGATATCATAGATACCTTTAATCTAGTTTTTATATGGTTTCTCACTTTGTAAAATTATGGTTTTGGTGCAGAGATGGTTATAACGACTTCAATACGTTTTATATGCAAGTAAGTGATTATTTCCTCTTTAATATTTATCACTTTTATTTTACTCACTAGCTTATTTAACTAAATTGCATGCTATCTCCCCTTAGTCAAAACCTTGTTTTTTTCATCTTTTTTAGTCGTGTTATACTTATGGCTTTCCTGTTTCCACTACAAATGTGCCTCTCAATCGTATTTACTTTAAAATATCATGAGGCCATCAAAACTTGCTGTTTGTAACTTATTGTGCAATACTCAAGTATTATGCTACTGTTATTCGAAGTGTAACCCTTAGACATGCTAGTGTTTGCTAATATTTTTGTTTGTGTGTTTATAGGCAGCATCAGGTACTAAAGGCGGGTCAAGTGGTTCTCCCGTCATTGATTGGCAAGGCAGGGCGGTAGCATTGAATGCTGGCAGCAAGTCCTCAAGTGCATCAGCCTTCTTCCTACCACTTCAACGAGTGAGCAATCTCTCTTTTTTATTTATTTGTATTGATTGTTCAGTTAAGACTAGATGGTGTAACAAATTTATTCATTGAAACAACCCAGTAAATGCAGAATCAATGTGTAAAAAATAGCTTCTGCTTATGTCAAAGCTAAGAACTGATAAAAGTGAATAGAACAGAGCCTTTCATTTGAGGGTTATTCAATGTGCTTGGTCATCTTAATAATGGTTCATGCTGGAAGTGCGCACAATGTTACAAATAAACTACACTTATATTTGAGATCTCTCCTTTTCATGTGTGGGGCCCTGAGTATATAGTTGGAAACACTGATAAAGTCAGACATGGTTCCTAATCACTGTTGTTGTGTTTCTTGCAAATCATTTCGTATCCCCTAAATTATTTGAAGTTTAGTTAGAAATTTGCTTAGGACCTTTGATCAAGTGTGGTTCTCTTGTTTGAAGGTTGTTAGGGCATTGAGTTTTCTCCAAAAAAGCATTGACTCGTGCACGGATAAGCCAAAAGCAGTTCATATTCCTCGTGGTACGCTTCAGGTTTGTTTTCTACCTGTCGGATTTTGAGACTCTTCCTAGTGCAGTTAAGAAAATTTCCACCAATATCAACTTTTGACTTTTTTTAAATAGCTGGGTTCAGTTCCTTGTCAGTCAATCAAATGTATATCTGATTCCTAGGAGACGATTGTTGTGCCTGGAGAACGTGTTGACTACAATTGTAGTTATGATCTGATCTTTATAATTTGCTTATCATCATTTCAACTGATGTTGTGATCAAATCCTAGAGGCAAAATGTGTACCTTGTAAATATCGTGCGGATTTTTCTATTAATACTTGCTATCTGAGGAACTATAGAACTTTGATATGGACTACTGTGGCTGGTGATAGAGAGTTATCCTTGGGATCTGAATGAGTTCATGGTTTTATTTCTATTCACTTTCCAACGATTGTCAGATTCGTAGAGATTCGGAGAAAGTTCTATCTCTTTTATTTGATTATGAATTCTGGGGATTGCTTATGTAAGGTTTTATCTGTTTTCTTGTGTACTCAGATGACATTTCTTCATAAAGGATTTGATGAGATACGGCGACTTGGTCTCAGGAGCGAAACTGAACAGGTACATGATCTTCCTTCCAACCATTATGTAGGGCATCAGCCTTCCTTGTGTTACGCAGTGACACCTTAAAATATGCTATATCTTATTGGCTGTGTAGGTGGTTCGACATGCATCTCCAACTGGGGAAACAGGAATGCTGGTTGTTGACTCTGTGGTAAATGCATGGCTTCATTATTAACATACAATACAATAAATACTTTCAAAGAAATGGTTACTGTTTAAGCGTCGGCTAAATTTAAAATTATTTGTTGACATGTGGTAGGTGCCAAGTGGCCCTGCTGATAAACATTTGGAGCCGGGAGATGTTCTTGTTCGTGTGAACGGCACAGTAAGTTATCTTGATTACATATTTTTAGTCAGGATTTTTTTTCTGTCTGCCTCAACCAATTGAGAATTGTGATATCTTTTTGCTGCAAAAAAGAAATGCAAGGTTTGAGATTAGTTATTTCCTGGAACCTATTAATCAGTGCACTTTCATTGTCCAGTTTCTTTTTTCCTCGTTTTGCTAAATCTCCCTTTATGCCTTTGATTGTTATCGCAGGTGCTCACGCAATTTCTGAACTTGGAGAATCTGCTTGATGACGGTGTTGGCCAGATACTTGAATTGGAGATTGAAAGGGGTGGACAGCCACTATCTGTTGGTGTATCAGTGAGTTCCATTCTTCTATTTCTAACTTTGGTTTTATGTGCCCCATAGTAAGATAAATGTAGCCATCTCTTCTCTTTTTTGTTGGTCATTAAATTTGTTCTTGTGGCTCTTTTTCGTTTTACCAGATAGATGAAAGAGTTCCTCAATACCTTACATGTATTTCGTTTAGAATTTCAAAATCTGCTTAAATGTAATTCAAGCTTTCTATCTTTCATAAAGATCAAGAGCTTTATGTGTTTGTGTATTTCCTGCCACAGGTACAGGATTTACACTCAATCACTCCAGACCACTTCCTGGAAGTAAGCGGTGCTGTAATTCATCCGTTGTCTTATCAGCAGGTACCTTAACTATGACTTGCAAAGATATTTTCTGAAAATTTCTACTTCTCTGTGGCTGCATGCATGATATTCTTATGTCCTACAAGTGGAACTGTTGTCTTTATGGCTTAGGGTTTACAGTCAGGGTTATAATCTTTAGGGTTTTAGGGTTTATCTGTCATTGAATTTTCATGCTGATCTTGCCAATTGATTATTAAAAGCACTTTTCTTGTTTCCAAATAAGATTTTTAGCTGACATGTTAGTTGGTTGGCATGCTCTTTGTGAATGTAGTAATGCTAACTGTATGATCTTGGAACTCTTTAATGTACTATCAGTTGGAAATCATATCAATATGCTAGATCTTGGGCATTAACTGATCTTAAATGGTTATTGTTTTAACAGGCTCGTAATTTTCGTTTTCCTTGTGGCCTGGCTTATGTTGCGGACCCTGGGTAAGCCACTCTACTTCCGCCGTCAATATTTTCACATTTTCTTGATTAACAGGCTCCTAACTTTCTTGACTGATGTGTCAATATTCTTACATGTGAGCTGTGTTTCTGGATTTACTTGGATGATCTATTCAGATATATGCTATTTAGAGCTGGGGTTCCTCGACATGCTATCATAAAGAAGGTTGCTAATGAGGACATTTCTGGTCTTGGAGATTTAGTAACTGTTCTTTCAAAGCTCTCGAGGGGTGCTCGTGTTCCCTTGGAATATATGTCTCACACTGATCGTCATCGTAAGAAGGTGATGTTCCTTGTTAGAGAATCTTTTTGTTAGACTTCCTAACCCACTGTAAAATATACTCGTCAAAACTTGATGCTAGCATTTATATATGGTATTTTGTTAGGCTACTCTATATCAGCATCTTCATTCTTGCATACAATTTGTTGATTCTGTGATGATGTGACCTCTCTTCTTGGTGTTCCAAGTATGTGAATTTTTTTGCTACTGCAGTGCTGATAGATCTCTGATCACTGTCTATTGAAAAATATTATCTTTAAAACTATGATTTTCACAGTGGATTTTTTTGCGTTAACAACACTTCCTGTCACTAACATGCTTGCTATCCATGTTCGTTTTGAACTATATGATATTACTCAAATAAGAAGTACTTATTGTTGGTTTCCATTTCTTGCAGTCTGTGTTAGTCACAATTGATCGTCATGAATGGTACGCTCCTCCACAGTTGTATACCCGTAATGACAGTTCCGGTTTATGGGATGTGAAACCTGCAATTGAACCTGCTGTTGTTTCACCATCTATTGGTAATAACGGCTTGCCGATAAGCCAACATATTTCTCTCTGCCATCACGATACAGAACCCATGCATGAAGTGAATGTTCGTGGGGTTACTGATACTGCAGCTATTATGGAAGCCTCTAGTGGGGATGGTTCTCTGAATGATTTTGGCTCAGAAGCAAAGAAACAAAGAGTTGAAGATGATTCTTTAGATGGAATTGCTGCAAATGGTTCCTTATGTGGCAGTGAATTTAAATCTGATGATGCAATGGCAACAGATAATACAGTTTTAAGAGACTTCGAAGGTGCAACAGCTCTGCCTGCTAATGCTTCATTGGCTGAGCGTGCTATTGAGCCTGCTCTTGTCATGTTTGAGGTAAAGACTAAAACTTCTCTCAAAGTTATCAGTCACAACTGTTGAAATTTAATACTTTTATGTGATCTGCTGTTTCTCACTGTTTCTTTCTTGGTTCTTAATGGTCATTTGATTTTTCATTCCCAACGTTGGATAACACTTGATATATTGGGTTAGTAAATTTGGGTGTAGCAGTTACGTAAATTATTTCTTCAGAACATGTTAGATTTGGTAATTACTTCTACAAGTCTGATAAATAATAATCTATGGATGCTTATAAGAAACCCATTGAAGTGAACTGAATTCATGTCTTGGTTAAATACGTTTCTGGAATATGCAACTGTTATTATAGTTCTTATTGTGATTAAAAGGAACTTGCATCTGTTGAAACTAAGTTCTCTTATACAGGTTCATGTGCCACCATCATGCAGTCTTGATGGTGTACACTCGCAACATTTCTTTGGGACTGGCATCATTATATATCATTCTTCAAGCATGGGACTTGCTGTGGTGGACAAAAACACTGTTGCAATTTCTGCATCTGATGTTATGTTGTCCTTTGCTGCTTTTCCAGTCGAGATTCCCGGAGAGGTTAGATTGCCCTGCAAATCTTATAGTTCATGGAAGGAAGCTTTAGAACTGATCTTTCTTAACTGAACTGCAGGTGGTATTTCTTCATCCTGTTCACAACTATGCTCTTATTGCATATAATCCATCAGCAATGGATCCTGCTAGTGCTTCGGTCATTCGTGCAGCTGAGCTACTTCCTGGTATGTCGGTACAACTCTGTACCAAACCACATTTGGAGTTCCAATTATATGCTGCTTAAGTGATGGGTAGCATTCTGGTTTTACTTCATTTTTGTTAACTATTTTAAAGTCCCACCAATGCTCTGTTTGGATATCATCATCTAACAGATGATTGATTGTGTCTTATTAGATCATTTATATGTTGT